>JANHFR010001852.1:169063-183736 GCA_032468015.1 Mimophis mahfalensis | reverse complement strand
CAGTTGGTGTGAACTTAAATGGACTCCGGGGGATGGTAGAGGACAGGAAGGCCTGGAGGAACATTGTCCATGGGGTCGCGATTGGTTGGACACGACTTCGCAACTAACAACAACAATAGCATCTCTCTCTTCGTATAACTTCCTTAATCAGCAAGACAACTGGAGATATGTTCATTTTTTAAAAATTCCCATTTATATCCCGCCCTTCTCCGAAGACTCAGGGTGGCTTACAATGTGCTCAGCAACATTTTACTGTGTTTCTATCTGATCAAACCCAGTCTTCAGTGATCGCTGGCCCAGGTCTGCTTGTCACGCCTGATGCAGAGCTCTCCAGTGGAGATTCTTCTTTCTGCCGGGGGCTACATAAGCTGGAAGTACATTTGGAGACATCGATTTTTCCCTCTGCTGAAGTCTGTGGGCATGATGGTAGCATGGTGTTTAGATGTCTTACAACTAATTGTAAGTAACGTGCTGCTTTATCTCTCTGCAGGTCCTCCAGGAAATGTGCAAGCAGGGATACAAGGACGCCCTTCACTTTTTGAAGAAGAATGGTCAGTTTTTAATAGTTTTGCATTCTCTAGCAAAAATGAATTTTGTGTCAGCTGTTCTTTTCTCTTATTTCTAACAGAGTATTAAAAAGGAGAGCTTGTCTTGCATTCCAGTCATGACTGTATATCATCCTGTCTCTAGTCCCTTTTTGTTGTGTAGAAAATGTGCAACTCTTGCAGTCCCTTTTAATGAGAGCAACATTATTTGTATATAATCCAGTGTTTCTCAACCTTGGGAGTTTGAAGATGCGTGGACTTCAACTCCCAGAATTCCATAGCCTGGTTGAGAAACACTGATATAATCCATGCATACCTCCACGTATTACATATGGATTATAAATTTCAAAAATAAAAACTTCCCCACTAAGCCAAAAGGAAGATCAGTCAAATTACTACAAAGTGTATTTCCAAAACTGACATTATTGCTTAATTCAGTTCTTTTTCTATTCTATATTATTTTTAAAAAATGACTTGATGTTTTATACGCTCTTGCACAAATCAAGATTTATTTTTAAATGAAAAACTTCTTTCTGAATGGCAGGCATCTGCAAATTTTATATTTGTGCATAGAACTCTTTTAGGTTGTCTAATTCTGTAACTGTAGTATATTGTCTGTAGCATCACCTAGTGGTGCAAATTTCTCATGCAACCATTTGATTCTCTGAATTGTTTTTAATGAAGGCCACATGCTACTTACACCCACAAGAAGACTCACGCCATTGATCATTATATGCTGCGATTAAATAGCCATAATGATACGTTCTCAGCCTAATTGCCTGCATTAATTTCAAAGGTTTCTTACGATGTCATGTCGTCGTGTTATGTATAGATTTCTGTCCTCTTAGAATAGAGCTAAAAAGTCACTAATTGAGTGATACTCAGCTGAATGTCCATCCAGGTCTGGTTTTATATAAAGACAAATGATAAGTGATTGACTTTCATCTATTTTGCTTCCAAACAGGGGTAAAGACAATTGTACAGCTGAATATCCTCTCCATCTGTAATTTTTTTTACAGAAGGACCTACACATGCTAGCAGTTTGGTGCTTATAAAACACCACAGAATATTTATATAGAAATGCCAAGATTCACTTTTAAAAGGTTCTTTGGTTTGCGGCTGTTCAACCTATTTTTGTCTGGCTGCTTCTTGTCCTCTGCTTATGGCACATAATTTTTTTTCTTTTTTATTTCTATTTATATGCCACCCTTCTCCAAAGACTCAGGGCAGCTTACAATACACTCTAGCAATTGCCTTCATCCTTTGTATAGACCTGCTTATTTAAAGTGGAGTTTTACAAAGCCAGCTTGTTGACATACGAGTCAATTTATTGCCCCCAACAATTTGGGTTCTCAGTTTACCTACCTCAGAAGGATGGAAGGCTGAATCAACCTTGAGCCTGGTGAGATTAGAACTCACAATAATTGCAAGCACCTGGCAGCTGAGTGCAAGCGCTCAGCTTGGTGCACCACCAAGGCTCTTTTAATAATCCACAAGATGGCTTTCTTGAAAACGGTTTTTTCCTATCTGCTACCGCCAGGTTCCCCAAGGTGAAATGGTGAAGAGAAGATAATCTAACAGTCTAATGATGTTTTCTGGTGAATTCACAATTCTGCCGCCTATCCTTTTTCTCTAGCTCTCCTCCAAAGACCTCCCCTCCTTCTCCTAGCCATTAGTGGTGCTGAGGATACAGACTCTGAGAAAGAAAAGGATGAGGACGATCAGCTGGGAGAAGGCACCGAGCTGGCAGAAGCTGAAGAACACATCCTGGAACACTTGCCTCCTAAACTGAACCAGGGTGAGAACTTTTGTTGGAGAAGAGAGTTGCCATATTGCTTTGTCTCCAATTTAACTGAGCTGTTCAAGTTCTAGATCAGTTTTTCCTGACTTGGCTCTCCTCCAGATTCATTGACTTCAACTCCCAGAATTGCCAGCAAGCTTGCCTGGCTGTTGCTGAGAATCCTGGTAGTTGAAATCTACACATCTGGAGGGCGTGGAATGGCTTTCCATGTGTGCTTTTTAAAGAAACCGGATAAGCAGATTTTCAAAGAAAATGTGTCCACATGTAGACATAGAACTGCTCTTGGAGGAGGATAAAGGAATGCATATAATTCCTGCCCTGATTTTGGTTCAGGATAATCACAGACCAAATTTAAACTCCTGGATCTATTGAGGAGACGGACAGCTCATTGATTTTAACTACATCAATTGGTGATTGGAACACAAGTTTTCAGGATCACCAACTGGTGGTGTTAAATCAAAGAGATGTCAGTTTCATTAACAGAGAATTGTTGAAGCTGTGAAGAAGCTGTGAAGTTGAAAAATGTTTGTGAAGGTAAGAGAACCAGTTGGGTATAGTGGTGAAAGTGCTGACTTAGAAACCAAGAGATTCTGGGTTTTAGGGCTCCAGCTGGGTGACTTTGGGCCCAAACTATTTCCAAGTGTTGTTGTGGGGAAAGCAGAAGGAAGCAGTATTATATATATTCTCTACCTTATATTTTTAAAAGGTAAGAAAAACATTTGGTAATAACAATTATCCAGACTCGAATATCACTGAAAAATGATTAGATCAAAGGAGGCTCATTCTTAGAAATAAAATATTTAGGGGTACAGAATGTCAGGAAAATTATGAAAATGGAAGACCCAAAACAATTGTAGAAGAAATTCAGATAGCAATTCTAAATATAAAGGAAAAAGTGGGTATGAACTATAGAAATAATAATTTGGTTAGTTAATAAACAACAGAACCAGTACAGGCCCTCACTAAAATAGACAATGAACCAACCTCACTAACAGAAGTAAAAGAGAAAAATATGGCCTATGCAGAATTTTTAATAGAAAGACAAAGACTGCTAGCATTAAGAATAGCGTTAAGACCTGGCATCTATAATGAAGTATGTGAATAAGGTGCTTGCAAGGATTAAAATAACATTTATCAAACAGAGCAACCAGTAGATCAGTGGTGGTTACAAAAGAACTATGAACTGTAATCAGAAAACAAATCATATTCAACCCCAAAGTGGGAGATCAGACTGGAGGCCCAGATAAAGAAACCAAGAGCAAATGCAAGAGCAAAAATTGGAGAATGTAAGGATCAAGGGAAGCCTAATAAAAAAGTATTATCTTAACACCAGAAAAATTGAAGAAGATTTGGAAATTATAAAACAACAAACTGCAATGGCAAGGAAAATTGCACACCATGGGGCACAAATCATCCAATTAAAATAAAATCAGTTATCTCAATCAGACCAGAAGCAATTTTACTAAAGTATAAATGACAGAAATTCTAAAAATGAAAAACCAAACAAAAAAGGAAATAATCCAGTTTTGGAAAGATTTATGGGAAATTCAGAAAAATACTTTAATAAAATGTTGGGTGGACAAAAGAATTTGAAGATGAATTTAATGAAAATTAAATGGAAGAACTAGTGACAGCAAAACTGGTTAAAAATTGAGTGAAAAGGATTAAATATTGGACATGTCTTGGAAATGATCATCTAATTAAAGCTAAACAGCTTAATGAAGTATTGCATCAAGGAAACATTGGTGACTGCTTAATGATAGTAAAATATCTGTATTTGTATCTGATTCAAAAGGACCCAGAAAAAGGGACAATAACAGGAAACTACACCAATATAAAACAAATCAGTTAAAGAAAAATTCTAATTATTGGTTTTAGTTGACTTTTCCTTCATTTAGAATCTCATGAAGTAGTAATGGAAATGTCATTTAAGTTGTGGATATTTGCAAATTTGGGGAGGGTTTATAACTGACAAGGTAAGGCTTAGCTTTGAGGAATAAAATCTTTTGCAACAATTAAATGCAATAAAAGGTTGATATTTTTTTTTAAAAAACCCATCGGTTTCTGTCCCAAAACTTGGGACATGATTTAATGTATCTTCTCCATCTGCAGCACTTTTGGAAGCCTGTACTGAGAGGAGGGGATTATTCACTTGCATCGCCAATCTTCTACCAGTGCGTTTGGCCTCTACGTTAATGCTACCATATACTCTTCCTCTAGAGTCCGCTCTCTCCTTTACAGTCAGGTACGTTCTGAATTTCCTTCTGAGACTCTATGGTGAAAGAACATTAGTAGGATTTGCATTGGATGTTAGATGCATTTACAGCAGTCAGCTTAAAAATATAGAATTTAGTTGCATTTCTTTCCAGTAAAGCAGAGGTAGAATACGTTTAGGTGAAATTCCTTCTGAGTCAGTGGCGGCATCTCCTTTGGTATAGTTAGAATGAACCAGAATTCACATTTTAAGATTTTGGAGCGAGAGAGTTTTGTATCCTGCTGGGTTGTAAATTTTGAAATTATATAGGTAATTCCTTAGAGAGAAAAGGCTTTCTGTCAATAAATTTAAATTTGGGTGTAACTGTTCAATTTAAAAGGTAGCACTGTGAGACAGTGCTTATCTCAGAATCACATTTATATGCTGCAGAATGAGTGTTTATTTTGATTACCTGCCATCAAGTCAATGTTGACTCTTAGTGACCACATAGTCAATTTTTTTTTCTCTAGGACAGTTTGTCCCCAGCCCTGTCCAGTTTTATTTCTATAGCATGTCACAGGAAAAACCATTGCTTGCATCATTCTGCAGATCTTGGCGTCTGAACATCATCTCTTTCAAGTCTTTCTCATTTCACAACAAAAATACAACTACAAAAGAAAAAGTAACCACCAATTAAAGAAGCATCTAGCTCTTGTGTCAAAAGCTCTGTAAAAGGGTCTTGATTTGCCTTGCAACGCATAAAGGCCACAAAGCAGACTATAGCTGTTATTTTTCATATGATTTCACTTCTTTGTTTAATGCTGTACACCTTTTTGTATTGTTTTAGTATTGGAGAAAAAGGAAGGGGAACAAAAAGAAAGGAAACAAGGAAAAGAACAGTAGCATAAACCGTATAGATAGGAAATGATTCAGCCTATTTTTAAGCACCTCATTAAACCTTGGCCACATGGAATAATATTGATAGGTGTTTCTATTACATCAGAGAGAACTAAGTCATAATCAGACTGCAAATACATAGTGGCAATCCAAGATATTAAATTTTGCCAACATTGCCAACATAAGTTTTCATTTCATAATAACATTTTAAGTTTTGTATATATAATTAAAAATACATTCACTTCTTTAATCTGTATTGAACATGGAATATTCCAACTCTTTATTCCACTGTTTTTGCAAATCTTAGAGATGCTCTTTAATTGATTATAATACATAGCCTTTAGAATAATCCAAAATGCATTCAAATATATAATTTTAGGGTTTAATCTGATTGATTAAATGCCATCAGTTGTATTGACTGTTAGCAACCACATGGATAGATTCCTGAGAATGGTCTGCCTTCAGCTTGACTTAGTTGGTATATTCATTGACTCAGTGTATATTCATTGACTTTGTAATCATATTTCTCCACCTTGTTTCTGGTCATCCTGCTTTTTTTCTTCTTCAGCTTTTCCAAGCAACATGGACATCACAATATTGTAGGACTCTGGAAAGGCCTAGTTCAGTGGTGGGATTCAAATTTTTTTACTACCAGTTCTGTGGACGTGGCTTAGTAGGCGTGACTATGATGTCAGCCAATCAGAGGTGGTATTTGCTGGTGTCAGCCAATCAGAGGTCGTATTTGCTGGTTCTCAAAATTATTGCTATCAGTTTTCTGGAACCTGTCGGAACTGGCTGAATACAACCTCTGGCTTAATTGTTCCTGGCCTCTGTGACAGTTGAAGTTTCATCCAGATAGTCTCTAGTCTGATACACACAGAAACATGTGTTTGACTTTATTTTTGCCTCAGAGCAATTAATACATGCCCCATTGCTGGAGGTCATTACTGCAAATCCTTGGCTGTGGTTAGATCATTTCTCATCCAAAAAAGGTGTTGTTTCTCTAGGACTTTTCTAGATGAAAAGGCCAGTTAAGATAGTCCGTCCTAAGTGTCTTATGCATCCTGATACATTGATATATTGGGGGTGGGGGTGGTTTCCTACCAATATGGGAGGCAGTTGCACTCACACTTGCAATGGGAAGATTACGAAGATGCTTGAGGTAATTGCCAACAAGTGACCTTCATGCTTGCAAGTCCCAGGATGCTGTTTGGCTTTCTGAAACCAATGTCTGCTTGTTTTCAAAGGCAGAATTATGCTGAAGAGGTCTATGGGTTGGTTCATCCTTGCTACTTTATAAAAATCAGGATAATAATAGCCATCACAGGCTGTTTTGTTTTTTTTTAAATTGAAAGGACGTGTTGAGATAGCCTGTACAATACACTCCAAGAGTGTCCAGTCCCTTGATCTGGCAGATAGTATTCATTGTTCATTACGGATTTTAGAAGAAAGGGAAAGACAATGGGATAATTAACAGTGAGATTAAAAAAAATATTACAGAATAGACCTGGAAAGAGCTACAAATTGTTCTTGGAGATTGGTCTCAAAGTTCTTTAGGTTACTTGATTAACTTTGCAGTTACACAGGGAGAATGCTATGGGGAAGTAGCTTCTATACAGTGTGTAATGACTTTCCAATTCTGAGGACCGGTTCTCCTGAGTGTTCTTCCAAGAATCATCCAGTTGATCTCTGTGGATTCTAGACTAAATAGAATAGATCTTTGGTCTTTTCTAGCATAGTGCAATGTATACACTTTTATGTATGCACGTCCGGTTGATACGAACGGTAATATCAATAGCAACAACACTTAACTTATATACCACTTTACAGTGCTTTACAGCTGCTCTAAGAAGTTTACAAAGTCCCCCAACAATTTGGGTCATTTTACCCACCTGGGAAGGATGGAAGGCTGAGTCAACCTTGAGCCCGGTGAGATTTGAACTGCCAAATTGCAGGCAGCTGGCAGGCAGCAGAAGTAGCCTGCGGTACTGCACCCTAACCACTGTGCCACCATGGCTCAATCCTGGGATGATCAGTTAAAAATTACAGTAAAGTGCTTGAACCTGCGGATACGGTACTTGAGCGTGTTTACAATATTGGAACATGTTTTTTTCAATTAATACTTGTGCATTGCACCTGCCATATTTAGGCTGCTTGAATGGCTGCCAGATGTTCCAGAGGACATCAGGTGGATGAAAGAACAGACACGGAAAGTCTGTCATTATTTCATGAGAAAAGCCAAGAAAAAGCTAGGAAGTCACCTTTCAGCCAGGTAGGACTGTTCCTTCTTATCTTGCATTTCTGAAGATACTGAAATGTGAGGCTCAATACAATGTTTTTATATCACTAATTCCATAACATTCTTGAATTGGGAGATTTTTGCAATTGGATTTGCCCATGCTTCGAAATGAGTGCCTTTGGATTCTGTTCCAGATTTGCATGATTAAGGTGTCATATTTGTTTGCTTTGTTCTTAAAGCCAGAGCCTGCTGGACTGGAATGGTATATGAACCCAGGTAAGTATAATGAGCAAATAAAAAACAAACTTATTCCCCAGTCAGAATAATTTTGAATATAGCTGTGTTTCTATAATCTCTATGGCAGGGGTGTCATACTCACATCGTCATGGTGTCACAGCAGCCTGTGGCCAGGAGTTTGACAGCCCTGCTCTATGGTTTCTTTCATGGTACTCCAGCCTTGAGCTGCCTTTTCTCTAAAGGCCTAGTGCTTTAAAAACCACAGCGTATGTGTCTGTGATTATTTTCTGTGGTATAGTTATTGCTGCCTTAGTATTTAATGTATTGTTTATTTTTATTTTGTGTTATGGTTTAAGCTTGTGGATTTATAGATTTTAACTTGTCCTAAAATCCTTAAGATAGGTGTCATGATAGAAATGTTCTAATAAATAAAAATACATAAATAAAACGTAAGATACCTAAGTACAGTCCAATTCAAAACCAGGTACAGTGGAACCTCGGATTGCGAATGCTTTGGTTCACAACCAGTTCGGGTCCCGAACAGAATATCCTGCCGAGTTTTGAATCTGTTTACGATCCAAAATTTGGATCCCGAACCAAAAACGGCATGGGAAGCTTCTTTTCCATGCTGTTTTCCCATCTATCTGCACATGTGAGCGCAGTGAGCATCGCTTTGGGATGCGACCAATTCAGGTAATGACTGCAGTCCTGGAACGGATTGCATTCGCAACCTGAGGCTCCAGTGTATCAAAATCCACTTTAGTGTCTGAATTAAATTTGTAAAGTGTAAAATAGCTAAAATCCTTAAATGTCATATAAGATATAATGGTAGTCTACAACTCTACAGTTATAAAGGGGGAGCCAAAAGTTTATATTTTGAGAAACATTTTGAATTGAAACAAACTGAAATGACAATTTTAAACAGATTTGTTCGAAGATTCTCACTATTGGATTATTGAAAGAGTTCCCAAATATAAGATTGAGAAAATAAAAAAATCAGCCCATTATTTCCATACCTGTTCCTTGTCAAATATCATGTATACATAGCTCACAATATATAAAGAGCAATGTAATCATTGCTGTAGGCATGGGGGATATGTGCTTTCCAGGTACTTATGAATGAGAATGCCTACGTTCCCTGCACAGCATGGTCAGTAATGAGCGATACTAGATGTAACATTTAGGACACATACACAATTCTCCTACTCCTGTGATCAAAGTTACTGTTTGGTTTTCTCTCTTGACCAGCAGTGATCATAGTTTGAGCTGGAGACGTGTGTTTTTGTCAAGCCCTTGGCTGGTAGCATTATTGGGAGATTGGAATCTAGTTTTACCACCAAAGAGGCTCTTCCCCAAAGACACCTATTCTTAGCATAGTCTCCCTGTACACCTGAATTGCTTTCTCAGATTTGATGACCATGGATGTGAGGCAGTGGTGGGATTCAAAAAACCCCACCACCGGTTTGCTAACTTGTAAGTGTGGGGGCGTGCGCGCCTGTGTGCACTCCCCAGCTTCTGTGTATGCATGTGCGTGCCCAGCTTTTGGAGCCCAGGGAACCCGTTGTTCGCATCCATTTCTGCTCTTTGGAGCAGCGTGGAAACTTTTATCCAGGAAAAAAGCTGCTCCAAAGAGCAGAAATAGATGGGAACAGTGGGTTCCCTGGGCTCCAAATGCTGCGCGCCTGCACGTGCACAAGCCGGACAAGCCAAGCCAGCTTCCATATCGCTCCATCGTTCAGTGTTGGCTGCAGGTGGAGAAGGAGTCGCTTACCTGAGTGCTCCGGTAAGTGCCTCCTTCTATATCTGCAGCCAACACCTAACAAGTTCAATGGAGCAATGAGAAAGCCAGCTTGGCTTGCCCAGCTTGTGCGTGCATGCATGCAGGCGCATAGCTTCTGAAGCCGAGGGAACATGCTATTCCCATCTATTTCAGAAATAGATGGGAACAGCGTATTCCCTCAGCTTCAGAAGCCACTCACCTGCACACGTGCGCGCACAAGCTGAGCAAGCCAAGCGGGCTCTCTCAGAACGATGGAGCTTGGCATGCCTGGCTTGCGTGCATGCAGGTGTGTGGCTTTTGGAGCCCAGGGAACTCCAAAAGCTGCATGCCTGCATGCGCACAAGCCGGGCAAGCCAAGCTGGCTTTCTCAGAGCTCTGTCATTTTTTGAATCCCACCACTGGTGGGAGGGGATTCCCCCACAATGATCAGCTGGTCCTCGGGATGCCGCCGACATGGAGGAGAAGAAAAGCATGTCAGCAGGGCTTGCAGGATGGCCATGGACCCGTATGGATGTCAAGGCTTCAAAGCGACAGTGTAAGCCTCGACACCTTGTTGGACAGCATTTGGACTATAAGACGCATCTTCATCCCCCCCCCCTTTTTTGGGGGGTGGGGGGTGGGGAAGTGCATCTTATGGTCCAGAAAATGTGGTAATTACTTTCTGGCATGCCACTTAGATTTTGAACACTGATAAGCCAAGCTTGCTGAACTTTGGTGGGGAAATGTGTCTATATTGTGTATGTATATTTTCCAAGCCTTATTAGTAAAACTTTGTGTATTTGTGTGTGCGTGGTAAGGGAAAGACATTCCAAAGAACATCACCCAAATATTTTACAAAGCATGTATTTCCATAGTTCCCTTATTCTGTCCTGTTAGACTATATTATTCAGATTATGCATTCCACTCTGTAATTATTTCTGGTACCTCAAGTTGTCTTTACCAAAAGTATACTATATTGATACTACGCTAAATTGGGAATGCAGTTGCTTGCCTTTAGTACCTTCATTTCCCTTTGTAGACTACATTTTTGCATTATATCAATGGTTCAGTCCATCAGAAAACCAATCTACAGATTTTGGTGACTGTGAATATTTTTAGATATAATAATAACATTGGTTTGGCTGATTGCACAATCCGTCCTAACTTCCATCATTATTAAATGCTAATTCATTTGCTAAAGTCATTTACATTCTTATTTCATTCACTGTGTGCAAGACTGTGCAAATAATTCTTCCCTAACACACAATATTTAAATAATTGTAACTTGCCAAAGTTCACAATCTTGTCAAATAAACTTTATTAGAACAGTTCTGAAAATGTAACAGCCTAGATTTCCTCTGTACCACACAAGAGAGGGTATTAATTTATATTTTTCATGAAATGCTTAAGTGAGGACATAGAAGATCTACAACAATGCACTGATCTTGGGACATTTTAAATATATTTCTGGAGAATAAGTACTTGAGTTATTTAGTATTTTGAAAAATACTAGCTAAGTATAATTCCCTAATATCTAAAGTTTTCCCACTCATTTCCTTATTTTCATAACACTCTGATGAATAATAAGATGAATAATAAAAATATGTAATTGAAACTAATACACAATATGCATATAGCTGAATTAAAAAGAATTATATATTATAGACCTACATGGTAGAAGTTCTTTTTTAGGCCTCCTAATTGGTATTTCTCTCCATGTGTCTCCATCTCCGTGGTCTTCAGATAACCAGCAGTTGACAGGAAAACATATTTCTTGTTCAGATGGCAAATTCATCTTTTGAAATCTAATTTCATTTAGGTACCAACTGGGATTTGTTCCACTGTTGTCATGGCCAATTCGGATTTTATACGGTTCTCCAATATTTTTTAGATTAATCTGGAAAATATAAATAGATAAGCAAGGCTTTCATTATATTTCAGTTGCCCATATGGATATAAATAATATAATATAAATAGTTAAATGACATGAAACCGAAATGTTAATAAACAAATCCTCCAATAACTATCATTAACATAAAATAAAGATAGTATGTTGTTTAGAAGGCCTCCGGGAGAATAAGAAGATCATAGCCCAATGATGAAAAATGTACTAAAGTGGATAGTTTAGCTTTTCTTGGGACATTTTTCTTAGGAGATGAGATGTCCAGTGGAAGGACAATTACCAAAAGTTCCCTCATCCATGGAGATACTTGCAAGAACTGAAACTGAAAAGAGATTTGGGGAATAGCTCTATTGCTGATTTTGAACTTTTGTAGATACATATTGTATGTTATAACCATATGAAACTCTCTTAAAAATTGAGGACTTAACCCACACAATTACTATCTAATTTTACTAAGATTTTACATTCAAAGATGAGCCAACTGAGTAAAGCTTAAATGTGTTAATGGCCTTAGTTATATGTCTATCCTAAATACCATTGCTATCCTAATTACGGATTATTTTGCTTAAATATAAGTGTAATAGATTTATTCAGAGTTCTAACATGAGATTTAGTAATAGATTATCAAAGACTTCTTGTCTTTACTGTATTAATCCTAAAACAACACATTTATTTATTTATTTGTTTGTTTGTTTGTTTATTATTTGTTTGTGGTACAAGATAACAAGTATAGGAATGAACATAAATACGAACAAAGGAAGTAAATACAGATAAATGGGGACAGTAAGGCAGGGACGGTAGGCACCCTGGTGTGCTTATGCATGCCCCCTTTATGGACCTCTTCGGAATGGGCTGAGGTCCATGGTAGACAGTTTGAGGTTGAAGCTGCAAGGGTTTGAGGCTGTAACAATAGAGTCGGGTAGAGCATTTAATAAATATATAATTACACTAGGTCGAAGTAGTAACATTTGAATATAGTTAAATGAAATGAAGAGCCAGTGTGGTGTAGCAGTTAAAACATCAAGCTAGAAACTGGAGGACCAAGAATTCTGGTCCCATAACCAGCTGGGTGACCTTGGATCACTCACTTTCTCTCAGCCCTAGGAAGCGGGCAATAGCAAACCTGTTGTCTGTTGGGCTTAATTGATATAGTTTAATTTAATTTTAATTTTTGTATTGTATGGTTTTAACTGCCCTGTAAACCGCCCTGAGTCCCTTCGGAAAAGGGCGGTATATAAATATAATTATAAATAAATAATAAATAAATAAAATAAATAAACCACTGTTGAACACTTTGTCAAGCAACTTCAGGGACTTGTCTATGCAGGGTCCAAGAATCAGATATAGTGGAAAGGAACAGGAAAAAAAATGACAGAGAAAACATTGGAGTGGGTAACCTATAAATGTGGAAGGATAATACTGAATTCAATTACAATGCATTATGCCAAAGACAGGCTATCAGATGAGTAACCACACAAAACACTTCTTTTAAACATACACTGAAGCTGAAAAGCATTATACACGTCTACATTTCCTTCTGCTGAACTAATTAAAGATGCAATGCAAAATATTATTTGATTTTGTTTCCTGGATTATGGTAAATCCCAACATCATTAGTTTCTCATGCATTATTTGAAACAGGTTTTTGTAGGAGATGACCAGGCAGAGCTCAAGGGAAGGGTTAAATGAATCATCAGCCATGAGTCCCTTTGTACCCAAAAGAGATCTAACTCTAGTCCACTTTGAATACCTGTGACTTTTATCTTCCACCAATCTGCTTGGACTGCTAGTAGTTCAGATTCTTGTAGAGAGATTAAGCTTACAATAAACCTTTATACCCATTTGAATTACCCAGATCTCCTGATTGCCCTGGTAACAGCTTTGCTGTTGAGTTACTAACTGCAGATGTGCGGTGTGCAAATGAATGTCCAGCCTGCTTTTAGTTTCCTACCTTATTCCTAGTCTGGTTGTTATATTCCTCCCAAGCTCACAGGAACTAAAAATGCATTACTTATAAGAAGAAGAGAGGCCTAGAATTAGTTAGACAAACTATGATTATTTTGCTTGTCAAAAATGCTAACTTTAGTTTCATCAACACGCTAATATTAACATAATTAAACACAGGTAAATATAGTCATCATATTACATATATTTGGATGCCTCTGTTAGTCGTGTTGTATTTTGAATATCTGTCACATTCAGCCCAAGAATAACATAGATCAAGCCAGCCAACATCCAGTTCTTTATTTGCTACATCCAATAGGCAGAATCTGCCAAACTAAGCCCTTACTACTCATACCCTAATGGATATACCTTGGGATATTCTAGTCAGTGGCCATCCTAACTCTCTTCTTCTGCCTCCTATTCAGCCTTGGGCTACTTATCTACACACACACACACACACACACACACACACACCATGGAATTTTCCCCCTTCTTTTTGGAAAACTGCCACATCAGTGTAATGTATCACACCAGTCTCTTGTTTTAGTTCTTCTATTGCTGCCCAGCATCTGAGGAATGACAGTTCACTGATTGGCCCCTCCACATACTTCTATACCAAGAATATCCAGGACCTGGAAAGGTGCCCAAAGTGAGTGTGGAACCATATAGAAGCAGCATCACTTCCCCATAGCCTTCCTTCTGGTTCCTGGGCCAAATCACAACTAAGATCATCCACAGAACATTTGTCTTTGAAGTAGCCTTTCTCTTCATCTTTGGTAGCTGAGAGACAATCCCTGCTTTCCATTATGAAGCAGGAACATATCAAAAACGGTTGCAGGATTTGGGTTTGGCTAGTCTGGGAAAAAAGAAAAACTGGGTGGGACAGGATACCAGTGTATGAGAGAATGCCACAAAGAGAAGGTGGGCAACTTATTTTCTTAGGCATCAGAGGGCAGGACAGGAAACAACGGATGGAAAGTTGGAATTAAGAAAAACTTTCTAACAGTGACAAAAATTAACCCGTGGAGCAGCTTGTGGTCAGAAGTTGTGGGTGCTTCATCATTGAAGGTGTTTAAGAAAAGACTAGACATCCGCCTGTCTGAAATGATATAGGGTCTCCTGCTTAATCGGGGGGGGGGGGGGGGGGGGCGGGT
>JANHFR010001850.1:72005-82299 GCA_032468015.1 Mimophis mahfalensis | reverse complement strand
AAATGCTATAAAAAGTGTGCTAACTGCACAAAGAAATTCTATTTATTTAATGCCCTACTCTAGCCAGAGTTGAGTATTCTGAAGTAACTACACAACATAAAAACAAACAAACAAACAAATATACAATTAGTATTTGAATTTGTTTCACAATTTATACTTTGCTAATAGGATCTTTTTGTGGCATGGAATTCTCTTAAACTAAATATCTGTTCTCTCTCCTATAAATAGGGTTCTTATTTTTAAACCATAAGGTTATTAAGTTTATCACTAGCTATTTTACACTAGACAAGTATTCAGAGTCTGGTATTAACCCTTTGAGGTGGACCAGGTTAGGAAACAGATTCTTTAATTTTGATATTGGCTATAATAATGGAATTATCAAAACCTGATGGTGTTTTCTTTCCCTCCCTCTTACATTTCAGGAAAGTGGGGGGAGGGGGTCATACGAAGTTAACCTACATTATTAGTTCACCGGCATAAATTGTGGTATTCCTCTCTTGTGCCTTTTATTATTCCCTCTGGCTGTCCATAACTTTGCAGGATCTTGTACTTCTCCATCTGTTTGGCCAAAACTAGATAATTGAACAAACCATGAGTTTGATGACTATATTCGACAGAACAAGAAAATACTTGATCCTAGATTGTTCACTTTATCTAGGATCTATTATCTGCATCCAAATATTTGTTTCCTGTGTTGTGTCCTTAAAAGGGACTTCTCCTAATCGCAACCAGGGTGTGTTCCCTGCTGCATCTGATGATCGCTTGAGATGGAGACTTCTTGGTTAATAGCATACTAGTGTCTCCTCTACTCTGGAAAAAATGCAGTTCATTCCCACATTGACAAGTTTTGATGGTGTTATACATTCAGACAATTTTCTAGCAATATGACCCAAAGGCAAATTGCAGATAGTCCCTGACTTATGACCACAACTGGAATCAGAATATCTGTTGCTAAGCAAGGTGTTTGTCAAGTGAGTAGTGCTAATCTTGTGAACTTTTTTCCATGGTGGTTAAGCAAATCACTGAAGTTGTTAGGTGAATCATGTGGTCGTTAAACAAATCTGGTTTTCCCCCATTGAGTTTGTTTGTTGGAAGAAAGATGTGCTAATGTCAAACCTGTGACCCTGGGATACTACAACTCTCATAAATACATGCCAGTTGTCAAGCACTCAAATTTTGATCCTTTGACCACAGGATGCTGCAGTGACCATTAGATCCAGTCCTAAGTCACTTTTTTCAGTGCCATCATAAGTTCAAAAAGTCATTGGACGAATGGTCATAAGTTAAGGACTACCTGTATTTAAATCAAGGGCTTGTTGCACCATCACTCTTAGTAGTTTATGTAGGTTTTACTTTTATTTTACTCACTAATTTGGAATATTTTAAACTAAAACTTCCTTCTTCCTCTGAAACAAGTTTTGATTGTATGGTGTCTTGCTGTTCAGGTATAATTTTAAGGAGAGGTCTGTGCAGATCTTCATAAAACTTTATTAGGGCATGCATGAAAAGCTTCTAGGAAATGTTATGCAGGTGTGGTACAGATACATTTCTTGATTCAGTTCCAATCAAACTCCAGATAAAGGGAGGCAAGGTGAGAGGATGAGCACTAGAGGAAAAATTGATGGAGGAGATAAGCACCTAGTCCAAGGGGAATGAGAAAGCTTCTCTTCCTAAACCACTCTCTATGCCTTTGGTGTCTCCTGAATATACTGGATTACAACTGCCATCATTCCCACCTCCCAGAGATGGGCGGGAGGGGAGTTATACTCCAGTCACCTCTGTTGCCCGTGCAGGAGAGTCACCTAGTCCTCCATAGCGATTAACACAGGCCTCTGAAGAACCTTAATTTAAGCACTGTGCCACTTTGGAAAAAATACTTCACTGGGTTTTTAGGATGTTATTTGTTTCAGAGTGTATCGTTAATATTTTAATCGTTATTAAACTGTATAGTTTGCAAGCTGTTAAGTGTTGCTAGATTTTGGCGAGATACAAAATATTACCAAGTCTTGAAAACATGACACCGGCCCTCAGTAAACTTCTGAGAATTTGCTAGATGTTGGTACCGACACTAGTTACTAAGCTCGCACTTACTTAACTGATATTGAATATCATCTTCAAGGTCATCTCCATACTGTTCTATTGGCTGCTGGATGACTGTGCTCCTCCTTTCTTCCCAGTCTGCTCCAGGCCAAAAGCTCACTGTGACTTTTTATGTGCATCAGAAAGGCCACTTTTTGAGACCTATGCATGCATTTTGGTTCTAACCCTACATACAGTCAAGAGTAGTTACCAAATTGTAATTCTTACTGTAACAGGAGGAGAGCGTTACGAAGTGCATGAGTGGAGATTAGTCATCTTACTTATGTATTATTTCAATTTAATTAAAACTTCTGTAGGGCTTTTTTCCCCTTCTGTGCCACCCTGCCTATTCTAGTCACAGAGAAAGTAAAGCTTTCAAACTCAAAAACCCCCCTGTAGACTAGGGGTCTGAAAACTTAAACATTCCAAGAGCCATTTGGACCCGTTTCCCACAGAAAAGAAAACCCCGGGAGCCAATAATTTAACAACTGGTATGACTGGGTGGGCATGGCCAACTCACATCACTGATTCCCACCCAGTTGCCTCCTGCTCTGGAATAGGGAGTGAGTCTCCATCCCACACCATCAATCACCCTTACCTTCTCAGGCCAGGCGATGAGTGACAGGGAGGGCAGGGGAGGGCAGGGGCCAGTCAGTGGTGGGATTGGCCGACAGGGAGCCACAGCAGAGGGCTGAAAGAGTCACATGTGGCTCCAGAGCCACAGTTTGCAGACCCCTGGTCTAGACCAAAAAATGTTTGCATAAGCAGGTTATTCTCAACTTAATGACCACATTTGGGACCAGAATTCCCATCACTAAGGGCTGCTTCCTTAAGCGAGTCATCACATGTCTGTGCTGATTTTACATCCTTTTTTGCCATGGTTAGTAAGTGGATCGCATGGTCTTGATCAAATTCAGCTTCCCCCTATTGACTTTTTTGTTAGAATCTGGCAGGGAAAATTGCAAATGGCAATCAAATGTTCTGCCCCACTCACTCACTCACCCACACCTAAGTGTGGTGTAGAGAGTTTATGAATGTTCCTCAGCAATTCCTTTCACCCAGCCTCAGAACTGTCCCAAATAACTCTAGTCACAAGCAGGAGGTTAAGCCACAAGGCAATGGCCAACTATCCATAAAACAGTGGAAAATTGCTCCAACAAAGAAGTCCACCAAACAAACTTAGCCTGTCAGGCCAAACTAAAGTACATCCACAAGAACTCACTTGGCAAAAGAAGTCCAGAGTTTCCGAAGTCCAGCAGGAAGAACCAGGAACAAACACACAGAGCCAGAAACCAAACACGTTGTTCCCAGCAATGCCTGATGTGATAAATAGCTTTCCAGTGCAGTCCATCAAGATGGGCAGGGCCTTCTCCCAAGTCATCTGGCAGATCTCTGTTGCTCTTGTCTCTTCTTTGCCCTGTGTGCTTGATCTACCACAGAAGGCAGCTCTTCCTCCTCCTCTTCACCGACTCTCTGCCCCTGCAAGCTGTCCCCCAGCCGAAGCCCCGTGTAAATCTCTTTTGGCCGGCTGTTCAGAGTCATTAATTAACCCAGTTCCTGATGTGCTGACCTCCGAGGAAGAATCTGAGAAGTCATCCAAAAGAAACATCACATAAATCATCATGGAATTTGTTTGATGTATAAGTCTGCAACCGTTGCCAAGTACCCTAGATCTGATGATGTGACTGCAAGGATGTTGTAAGTGTGAAGACCAGTTGCTAAGTCACTCTTTCAGTGCCATCATAACTTTCAATGGTCTCTAAATGAATGGTTGCAGTCTAGGACTACCTGTAAGTGATTATAGAATTTGTGATAAGATACATGATAATTCAAGAGTCATGTTTGCAAGCTTTATTCTTCCTTTGCTCAATCTTTACTCATGATCTCAAGGCAGTAGGTGCAATGCTTTAATCCATCCAGGTGAACCTGTTTAGCAAGATAATATGTTTTTGTGATCTCTACTGTTTTTCCTTCAAACTTCTCACCTTCCGTAACATCCATATTATAGTAGCATGTGGTACAATAAACCTGCCCTTCTCTTTTCAACTCCTTGTTGCTGGAGTAAAAAAGACCCCAAATGATACCAGTGTGTGGCTGAAAGATTATTTATTTTCCCGATAATTGATGATGGGTTGTTCATTTCTCAGAAGCAACTGCCACTGCAGTGCTGTCATCCAAGCTACAAAGCTAAACAAAAATTAAAAACAGACTAAGGGAATTGAGTAATGTCGATTTCACATGCTTGCAAATTGCCTTTCCATAATTAAATATAAATCTTCCCAGTGTGGGTTCAGAAGAAGGGTAATTGGGGTGGTGTACTGAATATGAAACCTTTCCAAAACCATTGATTTCTCTCCCCCACACACAACTTTTTTTCTATTCCACTTTCCTCTGTGTGCTATAAGAATGAACATGACATTAATACTGATATGGCAGACACACATCATGAACGTGCGCCTCTTGAGTGTTTAAGAGACCTGATATACAGTAGGTAGTGTCAGAAGAGGAGTACTCTATCTTTCTAAATGATAATCTGTGTAACATTCATTACATCATCCCTCTTCTGTACATCTCTCTCAACATAATTTACTTACAACTGAATTTATTTCTTTAATTCAGTCTTCCCAGCTTAAAACCTCCAAAGGTCTTGTGTAAATCAGTTCTGCACTGTACTCTTTTAATGTCAGGAATCAACAAGGCACTTGTTAGAACGAATCCACTTTGTGATGTACAGACATGGCGATACCTCTAAGCTAGATTTGACGATAGAAAGGCAATAAAACTTATTATTAAACTTTTGAGTCCAATTAAAGGAGGAAAGTGGAGTCATATTTTCTCTGTTCTCTCTCCCCCACCCCACCTCAAGGTACTTTGAAAATACCAGGGGAAATCCTGAACTTCAAAAACATGTTCTGTCATATTTTCTGGAGGTGTTTTTGGAGAACCCAGAGTGACTAAATTTCTGCTAACAAAGGGAATATTGTTCTGCACTGCATCCATTGTCAGAGATGCATAATGAAGCTTATCAACAGTTATCAATAGACCAGTGTTTCTCAACCTTGGCAGTTTGAAGATTTGTGGACTTCTGGGAGTTGAAATTCACGCATCTTCAAACTGCCGAGGTTGAGAAACACTGCAATAGACAGACAACAGTGCTGTCTGGAAGACATCAAGGATGAGGGCAACAGAACAGCACTGCTGCCCCATTTCATACAATTTCTAAATTCTGTGTGCCGAAGGTGCCTAAAGAAGTTTGTTGCTTAATCTGAATCTGTCATGTTTTCCCCAGCAACTTTCATAGCAGTTAAAGTTCAACCGTGTAGTTCGTAAGCATAGTCCTGAGATACCATCAAGAATAGAAATGCCGCCGTGCTTTTAGTTCGGTCAAGTAAACAAGCTGAGCTGACTTCACCCTAAATTACTGGGCAGTACTATCTACTTGGTGATCAGATGATTGCTGCTAAATTCTCTGTGCAGGGCTGTGTTTAACATTTCTGGAGAGACTAATGGCAATAGTGTTTGAACAGGTCCCAGCATTTAGTCAATCACGATTGATCTGAAAATGTAAGGGTCATACTTGATTACTATTTTAATAGCCCTGTTGGCCAGTCTGGAAAATTGAAAAATATTCCAGAAGGAGGAAATAGAAAATGACTTTTGTATTTTTGCCAAGAAAATGTACATTGATACATCTATCAAGTAATCAGAAATTGAGATATATTTGATGGTATATGTACCTACAGTCACAAATCAAAAGACAACATTGCATTAAGGCTAGGAACAGGACTTTTTCTAGCTGTTTGGTGGGAAATTATTTGCTTTTTAAATTATGTTAAGTCTACCTTAATTTTTATGAATTTCTTGCCTTCAAGTGCTTTTTTTAGTTTTCCAGAGGAAGCCTCTGGAAGCTACAAAGAAAGGATTATAAGCCACATATTTTACTAGGGCTATAAATTGTCCCCAGAATTAAGCCATGGTTTGCTTAACAATGTGTTCAGTAGACCGTGAGTGGCTTGGTTCAAATGACGTGCTCTGTTATAAGTAATGAGTTCCTAGAGTAATTTATCAACCAATCTTATTCATTGTAGACAATACTTAGCTAAATGTACAATGGTTTTAAGATGGGCTCTTCATTATATTTAACCAGTATATTTGTCTGGAATTCCCTTAGTTTATGGAATTGGTCTGTGGTAACGAATGACTTTGTTGACTTCTCAGTTCTACCTAAAGATGCCAAGATTAGACCTGAAATCATTTGTCACGCAAAGATGCATCCTACAGGAACATATAACCTTTTCGCTCTGAGGAACTCATACAGAAGTCATAACGAAAGTCAATATTCTCAGATCATCATCATTTCCCAAAATTAGATTATCAGCCAGGAGAAGCAGAGTCTTTTTTGCAACAGTACAATTCTGGAATAATCTGCTTGAGGACTCGCATCATGTCATGGAGCTCTTAGCAGTATTTATTAAAACTTGTAAAATCCATCTTTTACTTTTAAGGATTCTTCTGCTGTTTCCTGTTGTCATAAGAATTTTTGGTTTTAAGATTATTGATAAGAGGAACATTATGCAATGGCTTGCTTTGTTATTAAATTTTAGAACATGTTATAGGTCAGCACCAGAGTTCCTTCAAAATTTGTGTCTCGTTTGCATGGTTTAATGTGCTAGAAGGGGAAAGGTGTATGTATATGCTTAAGTATCAGTACTAGATATGGATTTTTATTTCGTTTTAGCACTGATTCTATCCTCGTTTTAGAAATTGGCTGCCAATATATTATTCTAAAGATATATATGCCCTGTGTCACAGAAAGATTGCAAACTGCTGACCTAGACTTGGGCTCATGTACTAGTAGACAATATTTAATAAAATAAGAGAACTATCCACAGAAATATATGTGTATTTTCTAATGCAATAGTGAAAAATTCCAAATCTTGTACTAGTAAAAGCTATGACACCAATCAGCTCAAGATGGCCTGAATCCTCTAATTATTGTTCAAGTCCTGCGAGGGAATGAATGTTGTTTATTCAATTGGTTTTAAAATCTCATGTACAGTTGACATTTTTGTAGGGCAGCAGGCACCTTCAGCAGGTCGATGATGGTGACTATTTTTGCAGTTTCGTTCACCTTGGGAACAATGAGTTTCAAGAAACTACTCTGAAAGGCAGAGGAGAAGCATTTCATATATTGATTTCTGTTTCTGAAACTTCCACTACTATAATTTTATTGATTCCAACACTGCACTTGTCTAACAGGTATATTAACTGAGCTGAACAAACCATTTTGCCAGATTAGTTTCATTTATTGAAAGAACTTTAAATTAAGTAATAATTAAGTAAAGCAACTTACACTGATGTCTGTTTATACAGAAGAAAATTTCTCAAGGGGAGCTCCAAATGGAACTTTAAATATTCAATAGTGCTTGCAGGTTGTTCTTTGTGGAAAAATGTAAACCTCTCTTTTTCAACCCTATCAGATTTTCATCACAGTGAACTGCCTAAGCACAGACTTCTCTTCTCAGAAAGGAGTCAAGGGTCTTCCTCTGATGATTCAGATTGACACATACAGTTACAATAATCGCAGCAATAAACCCATTCATCGGGCCTTCTGCCAAATCAAAGTTTTTTGTGACAAGGTAAGAGAATGTATTTCTTAACTACGACATACGGAACCCTTTTTCTTTAGTTGATTATTTTCTTTACCTAGATTCGATTTTTATCATCATTTATGTTTACAATTCGTTTTTGTTTTAGCTTTCATTCTTTCTTTGCTGTTGAGTTTTTCAATGATACTAGCAAAGGCTAACATTTTATATTCTAGAATCCCTAGAAGTTCTGTCAGTCATAATTCTGAGGGGAAAATGACAGCCTCTATGCAAAAATTGTTCTGCATTGGTAATGGCAGTCTTTTCCTCACACAGTTTTATTTATTTATTATTGGCTCAGTCCTTGACTCCCGGTGACTGCAAGGACAAGTCCCTACTGCTTTCAGAAGTGATTTCAGAAATGGTTTGCCATTCCCTTCTTCTTAGGTCTGAGAGAAAATGACTGGCTTTGTGCCTAGGGAAAGACTAGGACTCATGGTCTCTTAGTTTCTAGTCTGACGCCTTAAACGTTGCACCAAACTGGGTACCAATAACAGTTGAGAGCTGGAAACAAACAAACAAACAAACAAATGTTTGGCTATCGATTTACAATTAAAATTAGCCTCTTTTGATCCACTGCTGGAAATACAATCTCCAGAACTCAGAGCTGGGAGTTATAGGTCTGAATAATTTGGAATACACCAAGTAAGTCAAAGGAAGATATCTAGGATAGCCTTGGAGAATAAAGGTAGTCCTTGACTTATGACTTCACTTGTTGGAAGCCAGGTTGGAAGGTTGCAAATGGCAACCATGTGACCCTAGGATGCTGTAGACATTGTAAATACATGCCAGTTGCCAAACTCCCATTTGATCATATGACCATAGGGACACAGTGATAGACGTAACCATGAGGATCGGTTGCAAGTCATTTTTTTTCACCACCAACCTACCTTCAAACAGTCACTAATGGAATGGTTGTTAAGTCAAAGACTAACTTATAAGTAGGCATTTTATGAAAGCGATTTTAGAACTCCATCAGCAGACAATTGGAAAAGGATTCTAATCATAAAACTAAAACTTCTGGAATAGGACATATAGAAGCAGATTGATTTCTGATGATTAAAGCAAATGAGATGGAATGGAAGGAAATCCAAGAGAAAAAAAATGGTAAAAAGTAGGTAAAATAGGATAGGTTTCAAAAGGAGACAGCTAAAACCAGGAGTCTGGTAGCACCTTTTAAGGCTAACACATTTTGTTAAAAGGGGTAAGTTTGACTCTGTTGCTAAGTAACTATTTTCTTATTATGACCAGAATCACTGGAACCATGTATGGAATTACATGAAACTTTAAGATGAAAACTTCATTCCATCTCATTCATATGTGTAGGAAATCTAGTTCTGCAAGAGTGTTGGTTGTTCAGGTGTTAAAATTAAAACATTTCTTATAAGCAATATATTATTTTAATACAAGATTCCCAGTGTGGCTTCTTCCAAATTCTTACTGAAGGTACTACTTGTAAGAAGCTGGTTTAGTTTATACATTTTAAAAAATCCTACTGCATAGCTGAAAAAAACCCTATCCACTTATCAGTTTAATAGAATTTTTGAATAGGATTTTAATAATAATAATTTATTTCCCAAGGCTGTTGGAAGTTTTGTATTCTAATGACATAATAGCATATTTTATAAAAGGTTGAAGTTCTGCCTGATTTCTTTGCTCACTATATTTAGAGTAAATAAACAAAACTGCAGATACAAACTGAGTATTTTTTTTATTACTCACTTATGAAACTTAAACCATATAGTAATGCTTTTTTTCTTTCCATTTCTTTGGCAAAAAAGATAAAATGAAGGAGCACCAATAATTTGAAGACACTGATATTTCAATGAAACCAGATATTTCAATTAAATTATTAATTATGTTAAATAGGATTATATTCTGCTGTTTCTTTCATGCAGCACTTAGAACAAATTGACATTTTAAAAAGGAGTAATGCAATTTGTAAAAAGAAAAAAAAAGACAGATTAACAAACCAGTGCAAAGTACATTGCAAATGAATAAACAGTTGACATTCTTAAATTTATTTTAGAAATAGTGTAACTGTAAAGTCATCAGGCTAGAAATTGGGAGATGGTGAATTCTAGGCCCATTTTAGGCACAAAGCCAGCTGAATGATCCTGGGCCAGTCCCTTTCTCTCAGGCCCAGGAAGGAGAAAATGGCAAGGCGCTTCTGAAAAACCTTGCCAAGAGAACTGCAGCGACTCCAGACACAACTGAATGGAATAAATGGTAACTAGGAAATCATGTGGCTGTTAGGTGGTTCTTTACACTATTGCCCAAAAAGAGGAAGTGTAGCATCCCAAAACACATTCGCAATACAGACACACACACAGAGGACATTTGGACATGTTCATTTATGTGCAAATGAAGACATAGGTACTACAGTTCAAAGAGAAATACAACTAATTTCACCAATAGTAGGAAAGACTGAGATCTATCTGTGAGTGTGAACCTGCTTGCTCTACTGTCTACATCAGTGTTTCTCACCCTTGACAGTTTGAAGATGCGTGGACTTCAATTCCCAGAATTCCACAGCCAGCAATGCTGGCTGTGGAATTCTGGGAGTT
>JANHFR010001850.1:29687-40095 GCA_032468015.1 Mimophis mahfalensis | reverse complement strand
CTGCCCTAATAAGCAGATATATACAAAGAATGAAGGCTAATGTTTCAAGAGGTTGTAAGCTGCCCTGAGTCTCCAGAGAAGGGCAGCATGTAAACGGAATTTTTAAAAAAGATTCTTATTTGTTCCATAAACCAACGGGGTCTAAGACAACTCGCTGCATCCAACTTGCTATGGCCAATTTGCCACGGGACAATTTGCTGAAGAACAAGAATTATACTAATATTGAAGAAATGATAGAATATAATCATTGAAGAACGGATGCCAGAGGAGGGACAAAATGAAATGCGAATGACAAAAATTAAAATAATGTTTTCATTATTTTAAATAATTAAATTGAAACGTTGAATTGTTCCATGGCAAGTTGTCCTGAAGCAAGTTGACTGTGGGGAGTTGTCCTGTGGCAAATTGGCCATGGTGAGCTGGCCGCAGCAAGTTGTCCCCTTGTGAAAAAAAGGAACTCTTCTATTCCCAGAACACCAATTTGGGAGGAGCAAGGAAAAGTTAATACACCAGTTAAAACCTAGCCTTCCTTGCAGCTGTTCTCAGGACTTTAGCATCCAAATGTTCTGCTTCCAACCATTAATATAAAAATGTATTCTGTTCTTCATATTTTAAGTAAGCAGAGAGGAAACCACACACCGAGTCCCTAAATTAGGAAACAAGGCTCTGGGTCAAAAGATTTGCCAAGCATCCAAGCAAATGGATGAACACAGCTGCTTAAACAACAAAAAGGCAATGTTTAAAAAAAGAGAGGGGGGGCTGAAACCAAGACACATCTGGCTGCTTTTTAAAAGAACGAATTGTGGCCATACCCTTGCATGACCTCAATTAGACTTTTGGTAGATTTTTTTATTTTGAAATCAGCTATTGAGGCAAATGATTTAAAATACTCTTAAGCAATCTTATGAACACCCATTTCTTCATAAAGCAAAATACTTTAAAAATTTGGTCAGAAATGTTTTAAATTTACAAATGATGGGCTTGTGAGAATCATCATTACAGAATGGCTAAGTTCCATCCTAACTTTTAATACAATAGAGCGTCTATATCAAATACTGTAGTCAGGTGGATTGGTGAAAATACAAACCATTTACTGCCTCTTTTATATAGAATTTTACCTTGCCAACATTATGTCCATTATTTCAATTAAAATATCCAGGCATAAATTTGTTAGGTGCCCGGAGTTCTTAAAAATAAGAGATGTTGTTGGGCTCTGGCTTTTTATTTTTAGAAGAAAAATAACACACTGCCTCATAACAGCACAAAGCGTTTTGCAGAGTGTTATTCTTGATTGCAATGCCTGGATGTGGAACAAATGGACTCTCAGCTCTGTAAATTCACAGTTGAGAAATCATATATAATTTCCCTGTCCCCTCCCTCGTTTGTTTGTTTTTTACCGTAAATCCGATTTTAGTAGCCAAAAAATAAAATTCAGAAGCACAACTTCTTCAACTCTTTGGGGATAAACTTTACATATCTTTTCATGCAATCTCCAAAAAACCTCCTGGAAACCAGAACTTCTAAAAAGTTTCTGCTCCAGGCCAAGATGGCTACATCTCTTATGGTTTTTAGAAGCCAAAAAAACAGTTAAAAAACAACAACAAAGCCACAAGTCTAAAAATTCAGCCAACCCAGAGTTAAATGCTCATGAGAGGATTTGTCCCATTTCCTTTTGGGTGGAATTCAAAAAATATGTAGCAAAACCCAAATATTTAAAAAAGAATCTTTCTTATCATAAATAGTACTAATCATCGCACAACCAACACTTTGTTGAAATCTTTTCCACAAGCAGTTTCCTTACTGAAGCAAATTTAACAATTTAGGTCCAAAAGGACTATTGTTATTTACAAACACTGCCTCTGTTCCCACTTAACTAGGCCAATAAGAACTTCCTTTTCATCTGCAGTTCTTCTCTTACATATCAAGCAACCCTGGTGCATTTCAAGGCAAAAAACAGTACCCTTCCAGTTTATTCCCAAGTTCTCAACTGAAGCTGCTGCCTGACAAATCATGAAACCAGACAGTTGCTTTGGGAAGCGTTCCAAAATGTTTATAAACTCCATTGTGTCTATCCATTTGTCTTCAATGTAGCTAAAGTTTTGTAGAAGGGATTTCAAGGAGATGGAGAAGGTAACTGTATAATAAAAGTTACCTTTGGACAAGAAGCACCAAACGGTAAAAAAAAAATTATATTATGTATATGCGCGCGCATATGGATATCTTTATAAATATATTACAAATGGTACCCTGTATTTTAATTAAGACCTACATGAGTCCTGTATTTTACATCTTTTGAGGTGCAGCTCAGATCTGCATTTTTGCAAAAGTGCCGTCACATGGTGAACATGATGAATTTGGAAGAAACACAGGCTGTTTTACAAGTTACTTCTGGGGTATGAAAATTATTGAGGTGGGAATCTACCTTGGGAGAACTCTTCCCCCACCACTCCAGAATCTGAAATACAGTCACCTCAATCTCCTCTTTTGCTGCCAAGTGCTTAAATCACGTGATTCCTTTGGGCCCCTTTTCCATTCGAACTGGGGCAAAACTACATGTTACAAAGCGAATGCTACTATCGTGTAAGAAAGGGAACTGCGGCACAACAACGTTAACCCCTTCCAGTTCTCCAGTATTCTCTTTCTCCTCTTTTGGTGCCAGTGGGACTCCAAAATCATTGATGATGGAGGAAACTGCCTTGGCAAGATATCTGAAGAGAAAACCTGGGGGGTGCCTAAATGGTTAAATATATGGATGTCTTCCCTGCCAGCTGATTCTTCTTTTTTGCCTGTACTTCCAGATCTCTAATTCTTCCCTGGAACAATGGCCTGTTTCCCATTTCTATTGTTTATCTAAAAGCCAAACTTCAAGACTGAAGCTAAAGAAGGAAATGCCTTTGGCGTGGCAGTGGAAGAGGAAAAGACCATGTATAACCATGTCTTTCCTGCCTGCTGATTTCTACTCTACAAATCCATCTTAGTAAAGTTACATGCTTAGAAAATATGTTTTCAATTAGGTATATTGGAACTACTGTTTCTCCTCAGCTAAGTACAAACAAAATAAGGCTCGGTAACATGCAAGTGCAATATTGTATTATCACAAAATCCTCTCATTTTCCTGAAGTCCTTCAAAGCAAGAGGACTTCCATATTTAAAAAATGCCTTCATTCTCTGTCATGGCAGGCATTACTCCCAATATTTGGCTCAGTTTTCTTGCACAATTGAGCTCAGTTCTCAACTTGCACAATTACTCTTCCTGATTCAAGATGCTAAACGATCATCAAGATAATGATAAATAAAATATAATTCTCCTCTGCCCTTTCTCCAAACGAATCTCTGTTTAACTATAAGGAATTTCATTTGTAGAATTTGGGTTTTTTTAAAAAATAGCGGAAATATTAATACGATCTGTATAAACCCATCATTTTCTATAGTTTTACAAGTGGTATGGCATCTCTGAAGGGTACAACATAGGCTAGTGTTAATTGTTCCTTATCATTAATTCTATTATAACTCACAGCTTTGCAGACAAAACATTAATTGTGTATTACTTAAATTTAGCTCCATGGTGCTGTTGTTCCCTTTGTTGCAGCGTTCAGATTGGAGGATTGAACTCACCATCATTTAGAAAAGGAATTTCATACCTCATATAATGATTTCTTACAGTGAATGCACAAATTTAATTTACCATCTTGGCTTGTCTATTGGAAAATAAGATTTGCACTTATTTCTTCAATACCAGTAGTAGTACTTCTGTTACTGTTACAGTCTGTTGAAATAACCCTGATTTCTGATAACTACACAGATAAGTCTTGGCAACATTTTCAGAAATAGCCCACCAATGGTTTCTTTCTAGGTGTGAGAGAAGATTGGTCCAGAGTCAGCCAGCTGGTTTCCATATCTAAGGCAGTACTAGAACTCAAAGTATCTCAGCTTCTAATCTAGCACTTTAGCTAATAGACCAAACTGAGCCTTCAAATACTTCTCACAGCTATGAATTTAATCCTAAATCCTAGCATAAGGTAGTTTTCGAATACTTTTAAGGAAAATGTGTAGTGAACAATACAGCCTATGTCTAACCTCCCATGGTAACAGAAATTTGTATATAAGGTGTCTTAACCATAGATCTCATATAAACATTAGCACACTCTCCCTGGCAAATGTATTAAGCTCCCCAAGTTCACTGGCCTCTTTATTCACTAGAATGACATTAAAAAAAAAACCTTGTTTGGCATTCCCCAATATTGGAAGGTACCAGGTACCTCTTGGGGCCAAGATACTCATTAAACGGACTACAGCACCATCTGGATCCCCAATCTTTACTGCCAGTGAATCTAACAGGTACTCCCCAATGGCATACATAACCAAACTTGAAGTACCTAACCAACAGAGTGTTTACATTCTGGAATAATGTTATACCCTCCTTTCAGCTGTCTTTGAAGGCCAATATAGCAAGATTTCCTATCCAGAGAGATGATGCCCCTATGCTACCAGACACACAAAAACAACAGAGAATATATTTCTGCCCCTTTTGCAAAGATACTCATATTAGCCTTCTCTCTCCACTACTGCATACATACCCAGAGCGCACAGGACAATTCTACCCCTTCCTGCTTCTTTCAGATATTAACCTTACTATAACATAGAATATTTTCAGGTTCTGTGCAGTGCTGCTAAACGTCCATCAGATGTTCCGTGAACTAATAATAATGAGCATTTAGTTCATCACACAAGAATCCTCTTTACTATGGCAGATTTAGTTTGCCACACATTGTATGTGTTCATGCCCCCCTTACACCCATCTAATGCTTCTACCCCTCCTGTTGGATTTCTTTTAGACTTTTGTTTTTATATATACTTTGTTTTATAGCTTTTGTTTTTTAATAATTACTTGTTGTATATTCTGTGCTTTTTAACTGACCGTACCCCGTATCCTCTTTTTTGCTGGTCTTTGACCGTAATAAAGATTTGATTGATTGATGGCAGTTATTGGCTGACTTCAGTCTTCTCCACATGTGCCTCAGATCTCAGTTTTGGAACCAGCTTGGAATTGGCAAACTAGACATGACTTAAGGCATTAACCCAATTAGGAAACAAGTCCTCTTCATACTCAGTGGCACACAAGCCACAAATAATTACAATTTGAAAAAGGACGCTGTTGTGACAATTGCACTCTCTGTAATCCAGAATGCATTTTAGAGAGAGTGTAAGCACAACATCCCCATGGCTGGCCATGAAGAAAGCAGATAATGCCACAAAAAGGCAAAGGTAGCCTTAAAAAGGCAACACCAACCATGAATGTTGTTCTGGTGAAGAGATATATGAGACAAAAGAAACAAACTAGAAAGACACAAAGTAATACAAACATCAGTTTTAAAACTGTCCGGCACTGCTGGGATCACATTGAAGGAGACGGACAATAGATGGGTCGCTTTTGGCTCCTCGAATGAACTCTTCAAGAGAAAGTTTTCCTAGAAAATAAACACAGATGCTGCTTTGGGTTTTCAAATAAATATGAATCATCACTACCTATTATTAAGTTCAGATAGTGTGCTAGGACATAATTTATGGTTAAAAAAATACAGTGGTACCTTAGTACTCAACTGCTTAGTACTCAACTCATCAGATTTGTTACTCAATGCATTTTGGTGTGAAAATTTTGTCCTGGTACTCATTGTTTGTTTGGTACTCAATGCAAAAGCTAGAACTTGTCAGTGTCGATTGCCTTGTGCCTCATTGCATTATTCCTTATTGAAAAAATTGTTTGGTACTCATTGTGCTTGCCAGAAGCAACTAACAATGAGGTACTACTGTATTTTGTTCTCCCAACGTGCTAATTCAAAACAAAACATATTACAATTGAACATGGTAGTCCAATTCACACAACATATTGAGTCATGACTTATCTGAGGTTTGGTTTAATCCCTGTTATTTGTAAACTACATTTGATGGTTTAATATGAAATGCAAATTTAGCCAGTATGTACAAGCAAGTAGAATCCTATCACTACTTCCCCTAAAAATAACATCTTGATTATGATTGCCTCTATATATGAAATTTCTGCAATGTTGAATTTGTTACTAAATTAGTAAAGGCGGCAATCACAACTTCTTCCACCCATTTTCCCACCTTATCTTTTGAGCCATATCTGTGTGCCCAGCATTGTTTAGGGTCTCCCTCCAATCCCCAGGCTGTGGCCCACTACTGGGTCACAGCCCATTCAGAACTAGGCACACAAGCAGCGGGTGAGCACACGTGTAGAACTCCACAGATGTGGTGGGTGTTTGTGCTCATGCATGAAACTTCTTGTGTTCGCACAAATGGAGCTGTGCTCACAGGTGCACATGTACCTGCCACTCACACTGAACTATCTCCCTCCCCGCACTGGGCCGCCAAGCCAGAAAGGTTAGGGACCACTATTTTAGCATATTTGTATTATACTTCCTTTCCAGGTGAGGACAAAGGCAAGGGAACCTTTTGGTTTAAATGGCCAAGAGAAGCTAATATTCAATAGCAAATTTAAATATGAAATTCTTATCTTACACTAGCTCAGATAATATTGACACAGCTTATTATTGTGTACTGTAGCTACAGTCTTCTGAGAGTGCTGGACTACAATCCCTGGAACATCTAAGAGGTCATATTAGGAAAGCTTGATCTATTCAGATTGGCACGGGTTCTCCTGAATCTTACCCATTTGCTCTTACAGATGCCAAAAACTAAATCTGAAATTCTTTGTGGAAAATGATCTTTACATCTGCGAAATGGTTCCTGCTTCAAAAGTGTCCTAGTCTACATGATTGTAAAATCATCTCCATTATTCAAGAACTAAGAAATATCAACTTTGATGGCAGTGATTAGTTATGGGGCATTTGGCATCTGCAAAAACTGGATTTCAGGTTTGGTATGGCTTAGGTAAACAAAACCTCTCAGTAGTGCATGCAATTAGTTAACACCTTTCCAAAATTGATCTGTTACTTTGGAAGTGAAAAATTATCTACAGTTCAGGAGAATGAGTCATTCAAGATACTGACAAAGCACAATGATGCTAAGAGAGATAATTGGAAGACATATACCTTTCATAACAGCATTACAAAATAAATATCCTTCTAATTGGATTATAATCAATTTTTAAAACCAATTTTTGAACTATTTCCATACAACCATAAAAAAGATTTGACTTCTTTCTTACTCATAGATTTGGAAGCATGTTTAAAGGTACTGAGGAATGGATTTTAGTTGTAATACTTCCAGGATGTGCCATTATAACTGGGATCTGGGGTCGGGGAAGGTGTCCTTCCTGTCTTAAATCTAAATCCTAATATTTATCTGAGTAATGGGTTGAGCTGCAAGACAGCAACCTAACAAGAAGCAGCATTTGGCTTGCCAAAAAATTGTCACATTAACACTACCCATCATTCTTTCACAGAGGTTTGTTGCTGGATCTATGAATCAGTGGCATGCTCCTGCTTATTCAAGTCTGCTCTCCAAAAGGCAGATAATCCAAAGATAATTTACCGTCTCTGTTGGTATCCATCTGGCGAAAGATTTTCTCCGTTCTTTTCTCTGGTGTTGATTCATCTTCTGGCATCTTCATAACTGAAGAAACCATCTTGTAGATTGCCTAAAAAATGGAATATGAAAAGGAAGGGTTTACAGTTCCATAATTTCAGAAAGTTCAATGGGAATTCTGTGCGCTGGAAGATCCACCCAGGTAGCTTGCAGGAGTTTAGGTAACTAAAGCTGCCTCTTCTATCCTGGACTTTAACAGATATACCACACAATTCTCATTATCCCCCAAAACACACTGAGTTGCAAACCTAATGATCATCAATGGGGGTTATTAACCAAATAATATTTTGCTAGTGAAATTTCATTGCAGTTTAAGGGTGGATGCTTCCTTAGGCCTCTAGATGATTTGCTCAGATTCTACAATGATAAGGGAATTACAAATTGTCTTGGTTTGCATCAAAAGTATCCTTTGGTTAATTCACTTAAATGTTACCCCTGAATTATGGTCACTGGGAGAACCTCACTCCAGCTCAAGCAAGTTAAAGCATGTGTAAAAAACTGAGCTGAACAGTATCCAAAATGCAATCAATACCTTCCTATGGGGCACATAGAGGAACAATTCTAATTCCAGTTATTCAGAATTAATCCTACTGAAAATTTAGTTCCATATTAATAAGCCTACAATTATAGCCTTAAATCTATTTTCCCACCAGTACACAGAGATCTTGGTTTCCCTAGTCCCTTTGTTTTCAATTACACATCACACTTGTAAACCTTATGCTATACTTTTTTGTACATGAAAAGACTTACTGGAACCACTTCTTCTCCCATCCCTATTGGTTATGTCAAAACACTTGTTGCAATAGACAATAACAAAAAAATGCTGAATCAGCAAATAAGTGCTCATTATTTACAGCATTAATTACTGAACAGTGGGAGTAAAAGTTGATGACCAATCCAAAATGTACTTTAATTGTATATTTCTTGCAAATAATGTTTTTGTGTTTATTTACTGTAAGGATTCGGTATATTATGCATTTAAAATAAAAGGAGAAAAAATAAAGCATCCTTAAAAAGTAGAACTAAAAAATACTAACAGAAAAAAATCTTATCTGAAAAAAAAATTAGAATGATGATTATTTTGTTTAAAGAAGTACCATTTCTTGAAAATAACTCCTACTGAACACTAGGAGATTTATGTGACACAGTATACATAATTGATGTGTATACATAAAGTTGGATTGCCAAGTATAATAAATGTGTACCCTCCTAAAGCATACCTTAAGGAAACCCTATTCCCTCCCATGAAGAAACAAGTCCACTTAAATATGCTCTGAAATGTGTTCAAAGGATACAGTCATGTGGTTGAATCTTAGAATATACCTTAACAATGAAATATTAGACATCTACATTGAGAATTAGTCTTGGTTATTATAGTTATTCTCAGTTAATTCAGCACAGTACTACATATATAGGTGTGTGTGTGTGTGTGTGTGTGTGTGTGTGTGTATTTTCGTAGATTTTCATGGGTACAGGTATACAAGTCTTGGTGTATTCAGTCACACTCCTCATCTTCAGGCTGGTGTCTTCGGCTTCGTGCTTCTGGGAACAATGCCTGACTGGAGCTGCCGTATCTCTATAAATACTGGGGGTATGTGGTTCACTGGATTTGTTGCTGTAAGCGGGTTGGTTGGCTGTGCTGTTCGAGCTTGATTGGTTGATGGAATTGATGCCTGCAGATTAGTCAGCTGTTTATTAACATCCTGGGCAGCTGAGGTATTAGCTGTGTGGCAATTACTCTTTTGTGTTCTAATGACCTGGGTAATGGGCTGTGTGGTAACATCCTGAATTCTGAGCTTTTTGCTACAACATCCTGGGCAGTTGGCTGTGCTGTAGCATCCAGGGCTTTAGTTTGGCTCCAGGTTTGGGGTCCTGCCATGTGTTCACATTGTATGCCAGCCCACTTCATGTGTGGACTGGAGGGGGGTGCAGCAGCTGGTGGTGCAGCCATGGTCTGGTTATGGTGGCCCTAATTGAGTCGCTAGGGTAAAACTAAATATTGAACAGAAATAGCATCAGGAAAGAAGATGCCTACAGGTCACAGGAAAAATACTAATACAGATTTTCCTCAGGTTGGAAAAGACTTAGGTATAAGTCTATACACGGTACCTTGCTATATGCTAGAGTAGCCTTTAATACTTTTCCAGAAGTAAGCAATTTTTTGCCCCACTGCAATTTCTATGTGCCACACTGTATCTAAGTTTATCTATATTTAACACAAAAGAAATTCAGATTGCTTCCTGACAGACTGGTCTAAATTGTCCTTTCCCTTCCCTTCCCTTCTTTCACCTTGTTATTATTGTGAACAATTCCAACAAATACTACAGTGATTACACAAGTTGCCAAAAATAATAAAATTCAACATTAAACCTGGGAACTCTAATATGAAATCAAATTGGCAGGTAACAAAGGTAACCATAACAACATCATTAAAAATATGAATTTCAGAAAGCTAGTTAAAATAGGTTATTTATAGAACTACCAAAAAAAATAGTTGCTTTATGCTAAAAAAAAATGGAATGGGATTAAAAACAGATTTCTAAGAAAATATTTCTGACATCTGACATCTTTTATTCCTCCCAGAAATAAACTGGAAACTCAAGACCTTGTGCCACAACTTTGCTGACCCATGCCTCATTTGAAACTATATGAGACTGATGACTTCATTTGAGGTCATCAGAGAATCCTCTGTCCTCAACTCCACAGAAGGGGCATGAAATAACACCAGCTTAGCAGGCCACCTGGGATAGATGCAAGATTTATACTAACACTTTATCTCAAATACTCTGTTATTATTGAAACTTGGGCTCTCCAACCTTGGCAACTTTAAGACTTGTGG
>JANHFR010001847.1:127917-138710 GCA_032468015.1 Mimophis mahfalensis | reverse complement strand
GGACACAATCTTGTGGAGTCGTCTCTTTGATTAGAAATTGAAAAACGCCCGGGCAGCCTCAATCAAAGACACGACTCCACCAGATTGTCTCCCATGTATATTGGTGTATTCGGGTCTTTTCCCGGTAAGGTTGAGGGTATCTTGGTGATGTTTCGATGAGATGAATGGATATGGATATAGGTATAGATATAGGTATGGATACCCACAATTCATGGTCTCAAAATACGAAAACTTACATTCTGAGCAGGAATGCAATAAGGTAGCAGCAAGCCATAACTTTATTAATTTCAATGTATCAAATTTACAATCACATCCAAAAAAAAGCAAGCTACTATTCAAGAGACAGTTGGCATTAGCGTTTTGATGCTAGAAAAAAGGGCTATATTATGTTTAAAGGTAAATATTTGAATTTATTCTTCCAAATTTATCAGGATTCTCTATTCCCTTTGCTATTATTGCAAGATTCAAAACATCCTGCAAAATTAATTAATAATAAAAGAAAGTAAGTACTAGCTCATGGGATATAGGAGAAATAAGGGAAAATCAATGTGATCATTTAATAAATGTGGATGTACGCTGCTATGACAAAAATCACATAAATTTATCTTAGTGAGCATGTAATTTTTTATTTTAGTTCTTAGTTTTAATTTTAGTAAAGGATAGTATGTGCTGATTTTACTTAAATTGTAACAAAAAAACCTAGTAGTGGTTCTAGTTCATTTTTATTTCTGTGTATGTGTATTTTGGTATTAAACAAACCACAAAATGTGTGTGGAGTTCATAAATCACTGTTTGATAATTTCATTTGCTATGTCTAGACTGAAATAAACAATGAGTTATCCTGATTAGTATGTGTTTTCTATTTTTTCCTCTCATTAAGGTATGATACAAGAAAGTTTAATGCGGTCACATGGATTTATTTAAACCTTGCACATGGAACTGCAGCTTAATGAAGGAAGACTATGCTACAGTAGTGTTTGTCAACTTGACAACTTTAACAGGTGTGGACGATTCTTCAGATGAAGTCTACACATTTTAAGTTTCCAAGGTTGAAAAACATTGCATTAGTGTATTAATTTAGTTCCGTCAAGTTGCTGAGTTAGACATGATTCAAATATGCCATTTTATCTGGGTGATTCATAGATTAAACACATAGTGCTTATTAGGATTTTATCAAGCACAACATTCTTAAGACAAGTATCTTGGCCAAAGGACCTAATCAAAGAACAATAGCAGTATTGTACATAAGATTTTTCCTATCAAAATGTGCCAAAGAGCACCATTGAAATTTGATAGTCCCTTTGGTAGCATTTATTGTGAATGCAGTATTTCTTTATCTCCATGTAAATAATAGTCCTTTCATTAGTACAAAAATAATAATAGTAATAATTGTGGATCAAAATGAAAATAAAAGGATAAAATTATGTGATTATGGAAGACTTCAATTCTTAGTTCTAAATTCAGACATCTACAAAGTCTAAGAGATTACATCTTAAAATTTTCTTTAAGATTTCATGCTGGAAAATATTAAAGGTAGTATTTTAGAATAATATCAACAATACCTAAATTAGCAACAGAAGGAACAAAAAGTCAATGGAATCAAGACCTAATCCTACATCTGTTCTACTATTCTTCACCGTATTTTACAATAATCCATGGTGACAACCTAAACTGTTTTCCATATTATTCAAGTAGAGGTTTTATTGTAAACCTGATAAAATTGCTAGAAATGTATGTTTACATTTTTAATTTTCCATTTCTGCTGCTATCATCATCATCATCATCATCATCATCATCATCATCATCATCATCACCATCATTTTTAAGAGACTAATCTTAGTATAACATTTTCTGTTTAAATCAATATAATATAAATAAATATAACCTTATTTTTATTTCTAGTATGTTTAATGAAGCTGCCATTTTATTTTTGGGCACTCATCATGGGCTATTTAATAACAATCTAGCACACAGAAGTGTAACAGGTAAATCTTATGATCCTGTAAGAGAAATAAAGTGTTAAGTGTCTGGAAATATTTCACTTTGCACTTGCTAAATTTGTGGAATCCAAGTAAAGTTAGTACCTTAAGATCTAACCAAAATATTTCAATTTGTAAATTAAGCCAAGTCATCTCCTCCTTCTCAGCCTTAAATGTACACACAGAGCAAACACACACACACACCTTACAGTGCTGAGAGCTTCTGCGATGAGATGGCATGTCAGCGAATCCCTTGGCATCATGAGGTACCATATGTGCATGCATGTTTGTTCCTACCTCTTGCCTCCCGCAGGGCCTCTGGGTGGATATCGCAGCCACCCTTTCAGAGCACCACTGCTGCCACCACCAGGCACTGAATCTGAAGGGCACTGTGCTCAGGCTTGCAGGGCTTATCTCACATGGCCCAGTTCCCTGCCTGGTGACTCCTCCGGGGAGTGCTGGCGCTGCCACTGGGTGCTGAATCAGGCCAGCAGAGGTGCATAGAAACTCTGAAGCTTGCTTTAAGGATGGATCAGGTGTTAGGATGGAAGAGATGGTTTTGACTGGGATGTCCTCTCACTACCTCCTCCCAAATGTGGGTCATGCATCTCCGGTGCCCGAATCCACTCACCCCACTTTTCACAGAGAACTGAAAAACTTGACAGATGAGTAGTTTCAGAGGGCAACCCACAAATTTTAAAAGAAATAGGGGGGATGCGACAAAGGGGCAGCCAGCCAGGAAAAAGAGATTTTACAGCAGCAAAGAAAGAAACAAAGAATAAAACTCTGCATGGATTTCTCCAGTGAGGAGAAATGAAGCTGGAAAAGCTATAGATAAGGGAAGGCTGGGTGAAGCTTACATTTTGATACAACCATAGATACCTTGAGACCAGGTGTAACAAGGAATAGCTGTGAGGGGTGGGGCCAAGCAAGGTACTCCTTAAGGTGAGTGATGTTGAGTTGGCCCCACCCACCCAGTCACATGACTGCCCATCCATGCCCACCCATCCATCCAGTCATTAGGGTAGATAACTGGTTGTTAAAAATTTTTGAAGCCCACCACCGGCTGTATCTGATTAGTGAAAATATGGAAACAATACAGTTCCAAGGCCATATGCAGTGCACCATTATTTTTATAGTCTCCAGAACATGGAATGTGGAATGTGGAGCCAAACATTTGTGCTTCCTTGTAGATATCTATATTTGAATACAGAACATAGAATAATAGAGTTGGACAGTATCTTGGAGTTCTTCTAGTCCAACCCTCTGCTTGAGCAGGAAGACCCATTTCAGACAAATAGTTGTCCAGTCTCTTTTTGAAAACCTTCAATGATGGAGCACCCCAACTTCTGAAGGGGCATAGGGCTATAGAGGCTGCAAAACTGATACCTGAAGTCTTGCAGCAGCTTCACAGTATTTATTTCATACCCTTAAAAATCCTTAAATCCCTTCTTAATATGGCCCAGTAATTTTTGCGGACCACTATTGCTATCACTATGTTTATTCATTCAGTATCTTATTTTATTTTGAAGGTAGTATTTTAACTTAATTTCCTTTTATGTTTCACTTAACACAGTGGTGGGATTCAATTTTTTTTTTTTTACTACTAGTTCTCTGGGCACGGCTTAGTGGGTGTGGTTCTGCAGTCAGCCAGTCAGAGGTGGTATTTGCTGGGGTTGGTCAATCAGAGGTGGTATTTGTTGGTTCTCTGAACCAGTCAAAATTATCGCTACAAGTACTCTGGAACCTGTTGGAATGGGTTGAATACCACCTTTGACATAACAGTGTACTAAGGCAAATATATATTCTCTTGAATTATCAGTATTGCTTTCCTTTTTGAAAATTGTCTTTAATTGTCCTCTTATAGTTCAGAGTATTCATATTCTCATTTAACCACTGCCTCCTAATGTTGGCATGTTAGTTTGCAACATATAATTTCAGGAAACAGTACCAAAGTACATTTCAAGTAATCCTGTTGCAAAAGTTAAGTCATTTCATTTAAACTAAGAATTTTCTGCATGTGCATATTTTTATAACTGTGAGTAATTGTAAACATTTTAAGTACTAATACAGTATATGTGTTGGTTCATTTTAGTTAATATTACTCAGTTTATATTATATTATATTTTATTTGATCTTCTCAAGTTTCTGGACAAGACATTAGATGAAGATGCCCACAGTTTGATAACTTGTCTCTTTACCCTTTACTTTACCCCACACTATTTTGAAAGGAAATGGCAAACAGATGCCCCCAGTGACCCTTTGCTCCCCTGAGTTAGCCAATCAAAGTCCAACATGTGGTTGCCTTATTGGCAGGAGCCAATGCCTGTTCTCTTTAATTGGTTGTACAGTCCCTACAGCTGTAACAGATTAGTGATAAATTCTCTTCAAATAAAGCTGCAGTAAAAAAAAAGTTTGTCATGCTTGGAGAAGTTTGTGTACATACGCACACACAAATATAAAGTTAATAAAAATGTCAAATAGGCAAATGAAATAGCATTCATTACTGAACAGCAATAAAAGTTTCCATTGATGTGTACAGAGAATCTAGAAATACAGGAGCTTATATGGAAAGAAAGGAAAGCCAAAGCTCATGAATCTTCGCAAAGGTTTGCTCTGATCTTTAATGCCAGAACCTATAAATCACTTGAGTCTTCTCATCATTTGAAGCAACAAAAATGAATATAGTTGTTTTCCGTAGGTTGTTCTGCAAGTCAATGAAAGCAATTCTCTTGTGTGAAGTTCAGAAATATATGACATTCTATTCTTCTAAATTTTGGATGCAGGACATTCACTAGTCTATCCAACGATCAAAAACTACCCTATTGTGCAAAATTTACTACTATGTTACTAGAAGCTAGAAGTAACTTGCACATTGTGAATGCTTAGAAACCCTGGTTCCCACTCTGATATATTGCATGGGTTCACACATTATATATGTGAACCTAATAATTGTGAGTTGCAAAACTTATGCAGCTTGCCATTGTATATTGTTTGGTTTACAGAATCTAATTAACCAACTTATAATACAATGTTATGTTTGGAACCATGGAGACATCTTCTGCCACTCCAAAACTGATTGATAAATACTTATTTCTTATAAATACTTAGACATGCATATGCACATACAAATAGAAAAATGCACTTTTTAAGCAAAGTACATTAAGATATGCTAGACACCTGTTTTCTATACAGTAGACCACTGCCATGCCTAAAGTTTGAGAGGTACTTTAGTGAGGCAGAAATGCAGTGCTGGAGGAAAATAAATTCAGAAAATTGGTGAACTGGACTTTATGTAGAGTTTCCATCCATTTTCCAATACCCAACTGCTTTCCTCATTTAGTTTTCTTGACCTTTTCTGAAGACCTTCAACCTTTAAGATACACGTAAAGGGTAGAAAGTTTAGAAAAAAAATAAAAGACTCTCCTTTTTAAATTTATTCATGCTAAGGCTTCATGGAGTTTGTTATTTTTTACAGCAATGACTACCAATGAAAGGTTACAGACAGCTTTCAATTTCCTTTCTTGTCATTTTACAGATTGTTTAGGAAGACAACTTCTGGTGAAAAATTTCCATCTTGTAATAAGTTATTGTTTATTATAACTTTATGTAGATTGCTTCCAGATTATTTTTTTTTAAGTCACTATGGACACAAGTATCTGAATATTGTGGGCATTTATCTCTGACAAGATTTTTAGATTCCTGCTTTTCTTTGACTTTTAACTAGTAATTCTTCACTTCTCTTCTTCTCGCTATAAGACATTTTTGTAACACACAGCAACTATTAGATTTTTAGTTAGTCTTGCAGCATGTGTGCAGGGCACATTATTATGTCCCACTGATTGAAGACATATGACCATCTATTTTAATCTACGAAGATTCTGAAAGCTTAATCTTCTGGAATTTATAAGATATTCTTTATGTAGAGAAGCTGCTGCTTGTATAAAGAATGAAAATACCTTCAGGTAAGCTAAAGGAAACCTGAATCCAATGTACTGTATTTGTACATGAATGGGTAAATTTAAAGTCTACTTAAAGCTGGCCTGTCAAACAATGAGATATTCAGTTTAATTTTACTCAGTTGTGTGAAAGAACAAAGGCTTAATAATAAAATAACAAGTAAGAAAAACAGTTGCAGAAACGAGTCCTCAATTCCTTAAAAACTGAGGAATTGTTGTTAGAATTCAGTAAAAATAAACATTGGAATAAAATTAAATTAACATCTAATTTGTCTTGAAACTTTCCTTGTAAAGTTTTGGAAATAGGAGTTATTCAAATATAAATATTTTAAAAACTTAAGATTTATAACAATATCAAATCTTCAACCATGCTTAAGAAATTACCAGTTTTTCTATTTTTATAATAAACGATTTATTTTTAGAAATAAAACTTTGCTTTTCAGTCATAACAAAGCTTACGTTTAAATATAAAATTATACATATAGTACAATTCATCATTTCTTCCCTTAACTGAAATCAAACACAACTTATACTTTTTTGTTATAGATTGGAAAGTGTGGACTTACTGACTCCAACTCTTGATGACTTTATAGACACACATATGTAACTTCTTTTGTGTAACAATTCACAATTTGGCATTGTTTTATCTTTAGTCAAGTTTTCTTATGTTCTCCAGTCCAAGTTGTAACACGATTCTCTTAGTTTATTTTTTCAAGACAAGAATTTTCACGTTCAGACAGCTGTACCTCTAATTATGTGTACCTTCTTCACTCTTGGTAGCTTCAAAAGAACATGGTGACAAATTCATCGAAACATAGTACAGCTTTATAACATATGAAAGACATTTTAACAAAGATATTTATATTCACAAATAATTGGAATAGAATAGAATAGAATAGAATAGAATAGAATAGAATAGAATAGAATAGAATAGAATAGCACACACATGCATATGAACTCACACCACACTCATTATATATAATATAATGTACATGACATTTCTTTCTCCCAAAAGATTATTTTAACCTCTATACCATTTAAGCTCTTTTTATGACATAATCAACTTTATGATATTTTAAATATCTATAAAAGATTGAGAAAATCTTGAATTAGTATTATTAATTGCATTAGTTCAGCGTTATAATAAACTATCCAATTTGAATTCACATTCACAAAAAAAAAATCCATTGTGGTAGAGAAAATATTAAAATTATATTTTCCTTTATCAGTTATCTCAAAGGAATAGTGATAAAAAAAGAGGATAGGGAGATAGGAAAAAAAACCAACCATGAACAAATTTTATAAACATAAATAACCCTCACTTCTACTCTAAGTAAAAAAATAGCTTGTGTATTATTCTGCTGCATCCTAAGTAAAAACCAAATGTGTGCTTTGGGACTTTATAATATTGTAGTTGTATTGTTGTAGTATTCTGAACACAATTGAAAGAAATTAAGTCCTAGGCTATTAACTCATAGGAACCCTCTTTTTTAATCCCCACATTAAGCATTCATAGGAGTTCACCTTTTGGTTATTACAATTTCCCTAAGCAGTAAGTCTATTAGTTTCTTGTCAAATACATCAAACATTAATTTGTAAGAATCCTTCTCATGGAAATCAAGTGAGCATGGAAAGAGAAAGGGCTAGTCTTAAACTTTTCAGAAATATTCCACTATATTTCTCCTGTTTGCACACACAGGTACCAGCATTGTGAACCACAATGATGAACTTTTCTGTTAGATCAGATAAGTTCAAAATAGATTTTTTTTTCTCATGATGCTCATTGGGTAACTTTCAGCACTCAAGCATCAGTCAACTAAACACAGCAGTGGTACAAGGTTAAGTGATATTCATTGCTTTATCAGTTTCAAAGAAAGAGAGCAGAATCTAAAACCAAAGGTAGTAAATAGATCACTGACAGCAAACACAAAAAATATATGCAGTCTTGATACAGTACTTTAGGGACTATAAGAGTGAAAGTTGTCAAGCAAATCTTTAGGGTGAAAATCATGTAGATTTGCAGCTGACAGTTTGCTAGTTTCATGATTGCCTCCCAAGAACAAGTCCATTCTCCACCTGAGGGAAAGAGACAAGGGTTCTGGAAGACATGTGAATAACCTATCTATGAATTGGGGTGTGGGCTAGCTGAAGTCTAGTTCCTAAGCTTTGGGAATCCATTAACATAAGGTGTGCTTTCTGTAAATTATAAACAATAAATGGAGTTTTGGAATTAAAATTAAAAACAAATAATTAAAAACAACTCATGTTAATCATTACAACTGGAAGCTTTGAAAGATTTTTTGGGAATGGGCACCAGCAATGTTCTATGCTTTCATCTCTACATTTTACAGATTAAGTAGAATAATGATTTTTTTATCAGTACCCTATCCAGACATAAATTTAAAATCACATCTAATAGATTCAGTATAAAAATTCATCTAGGATGATATAATATTACATTTTCTAATTCTTCAAAGTTTTTCAGTCTTATGGAGATTCTCAATCATCCAGGTCATGGTTGTCCCAATGGTGCTTTTTCAAGAGGCAACTGGATTTTCTGGTTTTTCTCTGAAGACATTTCACTTCTCACCCAAGAAGCGCTGAAGAAGCTTCTTAGTTGAGAAGTGAAACATCTTCAAAGACAAACCAGAAAGTCCAGTTGCCTCTTGAAAAATCACCTTTGGGACTTTTTTGGTCTTACGCCTTTAGGTTTTGTATTAATGGCAAAATATCAGAACATTGTTACTAATTTATGTATAGTATAAACCAAAGCACAGCCAAAGCTTAGACCATAGCTATAAGTGTGGTCCTTGTAATATGTACTGATACAAACATTAGAAATTTAAGATTCAGACTCAGTTACAATCTTCCCCTAGCAGCACTGGGTTAAGCTGTTGTAATCCAAATTTTGCCACTGTTCGGGCTAAATGAACAGTTTGTTCCCCTTCTAATGATGATGAACAACAGAGTCTGGGCTGGGATTAATTCCTTTTTGAAAAGCTAGCATCCACAGTTGGAGTTAAATGCCGTGTGTGCTGGCAGATTGATTTCTTGACATTCTGTCACTGCCACTTCCCCCTGCATGACTGCTGATCTGATTAGAAAAAAGAAATTTGCCTTAGTGAAAAGCATGTGTTCCATTTCCTGCCCTTGGCTTGCAATGAGCTCAGCAGGGTTCCCTCTTTCAGCCAAGGTCTGTAGTACTCTGCCTCCTCCCTGCTTCCTTGCTACAGAGAAGGCAGCCAGGAAAGGGGAAAGGGAGAGAAAGGTATAATAATATAATCAATTTGCTTTGAAAAATCAATAGAGACATGATAGAATTTACCTTTGTTTCTAACCTTTTGCCTTATCTTCAAAACCCTTCAAATTGAGATTGAATGCATTAACATTTTAAGACTTTTCCAACCAAGAGTAATCAAAGAAACCAATTTCTTCTTCTCTGGCTGTGATCTTAACAATACAGTATTGTAAATATAAAAAAACCACATTCATCCTGATGCTCCTACATTAATACACTCTTAATTTCTCATTTTGGGCAACTAACAACTTCTGTAGTAAAGAATTCAAGTCATATCATATTCAAACAAACAAAAAACCCACTTATGAATATTTTGTTTATTGATAAATTATGACCTATTAAGCTTCTGTTTATTCTTAGTAACTATATGGATATTTTTTTCCAGAATAATTTGTCCCCAAGTGGTCTTGCAGGTCTTTCCACAATGCACATCTTGATACATACATTTCTATTTGATGGAGTTTCATTTCCAAAAACTGCAAATAGACATATACATTGTAGGTATGGCATACCGTTCCAGGGCATAAATCCCAAGTAAAAGAATAAATTGTGTCATTAGCTATGCATAGAATGGGATTATACAAAATATACCAATTTCTCTATAACTGGTACTTTTCAAGTTTATTATTTCAGCATTTTAAGTATTCAAGATGATCCTTTCATAATCATTACAATTCTTCTAGACATAGTTATGCCATATGGGACATATGGACATAGTTATTCCATATGGGAAATTTTGATTAACATACCAATGAGAATTATGCAATTACTTCATTTGTTCAGGAAACATAGCTACAAGTTCAATCTTGTACTTCTTAAAATCACAGTTTGTTCTTATACTTCTAAAATATTGTGGAAAGACATTAAGAACAGGCTGGGTCTCTATATTTAGGTTTTATACTTTCCAATATTGACACAAATATATCTTACCTGCTTAGCAATCTTTAGATGACTCAACAAATATTTTACTTCAGATGATGGGAACTGTAGTTTGATATTTCTCAAGGGTTTCTAGCCAGGAAAATCTGTTAGGTACAAAGGAATCAGATGTCATTAAGAAAAGAAAGTACAGGTTCATGAGTTGAAATCCTAGCAATTCAGAAAACGCTAACATGGTTGAATAGGTCACTGAGGCTTTCCAGTCTAGTTATATTAAAACGATAATGATAATATTTGTCTGCATCTGTCTCAAAAATTTCCTACTGAGGTATTTAAGAGACCATATAAATATATTAAGCCACTTAAGTTCCTTCATGCCTTCTTAATACTTTCTCCAATATGGGTTACTGTCTCTGAGATTGGTAAAAGAGGTATGTGGGTACAACTCCTTGTTAAGGCTGTTGGAAGGAGTTTTATGAGAAGATACAAAGAAATGAAGAAACAGAAGGGGAAACTTCCGGCGAGCTCCTTTCCCAATGGCCGCTTTTTTTTTTCGCGGCCGAACGTCTGTCGGCTGTTTTGCCAGGAGCCGTGAAGATCAGCGGCTTCCCAGCAATTAAAACTCCCTCCTCGGGCAAAGAGGAGGGGGTGAGCCAGCCGGACCGGGGTAGAGCTCTC
>JANHFR010001847.1:53981-66992 GCA_032468015.1 Mimophis mahfalensis | reverse complement strand
AATTGCCGGGAAGCCGCCAATCTTCGCAGCTCCCGGCAAAACAGCCCGCAGACGTTCGGCCGTGAAAAAAAAAAGCGGCCATTGGAAAAGAAGCTCGCCGGAAGTCCAGCAAGCTGTTTTTTAACATACCTATTAGGGCAAGACATACATCTGTCTTTTTTTTTTTTTAAGAAGTAGCTTATTCTCCCAGGATCACCTACACTAATCCTAGGAAGGGCATCACTGCTTTAGAAGAACTGCATATAGAATGCTACATTAGACTGACATTCCAGTGCACCATTTTGTAACTGAATATGCAGTTTGAATTTCTAATAAGTACTTAATTCCCACATCTGTTTTCATGGAAAATGAACTTGAAAGATGTACCTCTGTAATTAGTCAAATAATTTTCATAACTATTTTCAATTTATTTACTTAATAAAAATAAGTATCTGTTTAAGTTCTTCAAATGTTTTGCTACTGAGTACTAAGTAAAATCCTGAGTAGTCATGATTACTGTTGAAATCAGGAATGTTTAACTTACATATATTGGTTTGGAAAAAAGTGTCACGGACTTCAATAGACTTTATTCCCTGGTAATTAAACTAGCTTTCCACATAATTTATATTTAACCACAGCATAATTCATATTCAGCTAAACACATAGGTTTTTAACATTGTAAACTAAGTAAAAATAAAATATTTTCTCAATTTTTGAGGTCCCAAATAATTGTGGAAATGTTTAATATTCCTTCACACACCTAAGCCCTCTTGGTTGCATAAGGAATTATCTTTTCTATTTTATCCCAATTGGCTATTTTTAACAAATTAATGGCTGGTTCAAACCATTTTCTATAGTTTGCCTCTTAGCAATTTTGCTTCTTGAAAAATTTGATGGAAATTGTCTAAAAAGATTACTTTGGCACTTATGTTAAATATTGGGAGGAAGAGGAGTTTGCCATATAGTTTTAAATTATTCTTCTTGAAAATTTAACATTGCTTCACAAAGGACAAAATGAATAAAAATTTACATAATAACGAAAGAATCAAGTTTGCACATTCTTGATTCCTAGATTAGTTAACACTAATAGATCTTTAGTCAGCAGAACTGCGGCTTGGATTTGTGTCTTCTATATTTATCCTGCCAAAGATTTAGCATCCTAAATTATCTAGCTCTGTGGCACAGCATAATTTTATTCGCACTAGATCTTTATTGGGTGGATGGAGGTCAGGATAAAATAAATTGCATCAGTCTGTTTCTGTGATCAATTGATTGCAAGGTCAAATGCAGCTTAAATTCAGGGAAACAATGGAATGCTAGAGACTAAGGACATTTTCTTAAAATCAATGAGTGCTTGAAAAGGTGTGATAATTAGAAGCTCTGGGTTATTAACATCAGCTGGTCATTATGGTCCTTGAAATTGCTATAGCTTTTATAACCTCTCTTATCTAAAGCAAACAATTAAACACTTTAATTATATTATAGGGATGACAGAAGATAATTGAAGTTATCAGGAAGCAATGTGGCCACATTAATGTGAGTTAACATGCAACTGTTTACCTGTGAAGTTGCCGGGCAGTTAACACAGGCAAGACTTATTACCAGGAGCTATTCAGTTAAAAAAGAAGAATGGCTTTTCTGAGTTTTAAAAAAGATCCTGCTGTCTTTTCTTTTTGATGTATGTATAGTAAATGCATGTTGATAACACTGTAGGCTCTTCTCTTTGCATATACAGTAAATGTAGTCCACTTGAAAGACTTTAAAAGCAAGGACCTTGAAAAAGCAGATTTAAAAATAATAATGTGGAATGGAGACCAACTGTTGAAAAGAGGAACCTACTGACTGTTGCAAATATCTTGTGTAAATTTCTTCAGTTCTTTGAATTTTAATCATTGAATATGTTATTTAAAATATCTACATAGCTTTAAACAAGCAAGCAAAAGCACTAGTATACACCAAACCATAGTATCAAGCCCTGTCTCTACTCAGGCTCACCAACTTACCCCATACCCCACCACTCTGCTCCCACTACTTCCGGAGCCTGTCAGCAACCAAGATTCAAGCCATTGATTCTCCAGCCTGATCATCTGACTCTCAGAGGGATTTCCACGCAGACGTCACACGCTGCATGTTCCACGTGAAAGTCCAAACACATGGCGGGATTCCCTTGCTATTACAATGGGGTGGCAATTACGGGGGGAGGAGAGACAGCCTGAAACATTTACACACAGGGGTGGGATCGTGTTCTTTCAGGGGGTGGAACTTTTGGGATTGATCAGGGAGGCATTTAATGGGTTAATTACCTGGGTTAAGGCTGGGTTTGTTAATGAATGTGTAATAAAGGTACCGCTGGAAGGCAGCTGCTCCCAGCATCGACTTGTCTGGAACAGACTTGTATCCTTGTTGGCTAGTGCTCATGGAAGAGAATAAAACCATGGTTTGATTGAAGAAACCCTGTGTGTTAACTCCTTTTCACCGTGACTAGTCAAGACATAGCCAGAGAAAATATGAAATTCTGACAAACAAATATCACCTGATCTGATTGATGTGGCCGTGTATACAGATGAGCAAGGAGTGAGGAGACACAGTTCTGCAATCCAGGTAATATCCCTAATTTTCTCATATAAGAGGGGAGACAAATAAAGAAAAAAAAGATGTAGTATTTTTCTGTCTTCTTATTTCCATATGTTTAATAGTATATCTTTTACTCTATAAAAATGCATTTTTAAAAATTGTGAGCCTACTCTGGTCAAATTATATGAAACCAGCTAATCACTAGGAATTGATCTTCACTTGAGGGATAATGTATATAAATGGAGATAGAGACAAACAGAGGGTGTTGAGTTTAGGGAGCAGACTACTCTTGCATTCATTTGTCTGGAGAATAAAAAGTTATCTTGGTGAAATGATATTAACACTTGCGATTATCTCTATGACGTTATCCATGAGAAATTATAGGAACTATAGGTTAACAGTAGGTGTTTTATCAGAGGTGCCCTCTGAGTAAAACAATAGAAATAATATTCTGGAAGCAAGAGCCAAGGTACTATATGCTATTTCCTATCTGTCCCCGCACTTCATTGTATGTGTTTCTGGATAAACTAAATTCATTACATATATATACATATATACATACATATATGCAAGTCCTGCTGAACCCCCCTCCAATCTGCACATGGAACAAACTGACACATGCCATGAACACATGGCAAGACCCTGAACTCAGAGTCAAACTAAAGCCCGGGATGCTACAACATAGCCAACTGCCCAGGATGTTGCAGCACAAGAGTCCGGATATTACAACACTAGAATTCAGGATGTCTCCACACAGCCCGTTACCCAGGTTATTACAACACAGAAGACTAATTGGCACACAGCTAATACTTCAGCTATCCAGGATGTTACAAAAGAGCTGACTAATCTGCAACCATCAACTCCATCAACTAATCAAGATGGAACAGCCTGAAGATGATGAGTGTGACCTCATCAAAACTGGAATTTTGAATTGCATTCTGACAAATCCCTTTTTGCATTCTGTCTTGTGAGTAATTGCTGTCTTGTTATCTCCTAATTGCGGGACACTAGAGATACTAAACTAAACTTGGTCGACTGTTTGCATTTCATTGCCAAAGTACTATCTGTCAGCAAATTCAAAGGCTTGAGACTTTAGCCCTTACCAGTCATGCTGGCTTGTGTGCTTACTTGTATTCAGGGAGGGAAACAGAACACCTCCTGCCTCCCAGGCAGCACAATGTGCTCCCAAGTGCTGGGCCTTTGCTGTCTCTGTGCCATCCCAAGGCTGAGCTCTGGCCAGGGCTGATGGGATGAATAAATCCCCAGGCTAGGCCAAGATCGAGGCTCCTGTCCAGCAGCTGGCCAGGCAGCCTTGTCCAGCTGCCTCGCACTGCTCTCAGGTGCTGCCCAGTGCTGCTGCCTCCTCCTATTCTGTCAGCCATACACAGTGTGCCCTGATTAGGGTAGGCTGATTGGGCCTCACCTGTTTCTGGCACCAGTGAGCAGTTTCCTGGGCAGCCTGGTTGAGTCATCATCAGCCACCACCAGGCCTCCCATGTCCACCCATGGATTTCACCTTGGCCCCATGGAGGTCCCTGAGATGCCCCCAGATGTGGCCTTGGCCTCCAGTACCTTGCTCTTCCACCTCTGCGACCTCTGCCTCAGGCTGGACTGGCGGCCCGAGGGCTGTGCCCTGGCAGATGATCTTGGCCTTCCAGCTGTGCACTCTTTGCCAGTGTACAACTGGTAGGAGTATCTGCCAAAAACTGACTCTCCTATTTGAGTAACTAGAAACTACTCAAGCTATTCAGCTAAATCATACATATAATTGAAAATTAAGGGATTTTACAGACTTTTTTTCTTCAACAAGCAGAATAGCATTTTTAATCGGCATATTTGTCATATCATGGCTGTATTTATTTTTTTTTCAAGCAAGGTAAGCCACCACACTCCATCCGCAGATCCCTGCTTTTTTCTATCATCTCTGGATTTAGTGGCTTGTGTATGTGGAGCCAATAAGCTTGGTGGAGCCAAAAAGCAGGCTTTGCTTTTATCACTCCCAGACATTTCTGATGGATGCTTTTAGGCTTTAAGCTTTCTCCCACTGCTCTTGCCTGGTCTCTGCTTGACATATCCTCTTGTTAAATCATTACAATTTGCAATAGGTCATTTATCTTCTCAGCTACTTCTGACAATCCTCCTGTGCATTGAGCCCCAATAACAGGGAGACTGTGATGATAATGCCAGAGAAATGTCAAGGTCCAAAGAGCTCAGTAATCACTGCAAAATGACTGCATTGAGAAAATAATTTGTTTGGGGTGGCATTCCACTAACATGTCTTTTTAAGCACTAGCAACACTCAACTATTTTATACTAGCTGAGCTGACAACATAGGCCTTGCTTTAGCATGGTATAAGTTAATTTAGTTTTTAAAAACCTCCCAGATGTTAACCTTATATAAAAATTTCAGTGTTGTATATTTTATACATTTTCCTGGAAGGAAAAATCCAGATAGGCTTCTTCCAGAAGTATGGCCAGAATAAATCTAAATCTTGTTTTGTTTATTTTTCTTTTTAGTCAAGATACATGAAGTGTGGTAATGTGGGTGGACTCCTCAATGTACCATAAAAAATCACATATAATTAAAACACAGGGATTCTAATTAAAACAAAATGCCATACAGTAAAAGCAGCATCAGTAATTAAATTTCAGTACCAGTTTCAAATATACTTCCTCCTCCAATCATTTTGTTAAGTTGGTCAAGAATACTGACAGAAGTACAAGTTGGATGCAGAGGAGGCAGGGACATTTGGAGAAGAAAAATCCAAAATGGCACCTGTTTTTACTTTATTGGTTATGCAAAGGTTTGTGACTGCACACATCACTACCAACTGGTGATAGTCCTTAGAAAAATGAATGCTTCCAACTGTGTCATTGACTTAATGAATAATGTTTTCCAGAGCTAGGGCAATCAGGAAATTCAGGTAGTTCAAATAAAGATTTATTGCAAGCTTAAACTGCCACATAATCTGACTAACTAGCGGTCAACCGAAATGAGTGGGAGATAAGACAGGAATTCAAGGTGGGCTGCACTTAGATCTCTTGCAGGCATGCAGGAACTTGTGATTTATGACGTGTTTTACCCCTTCCTAGTGTTCAGCCTGGTCATCTCCTACAGATTTAGCTTATAAGTATAGTTTAATATACCCATCCAAGGTTCCTTCCAATTCTATCTACAAGTTCTGCTCTATGTAAAGCAGAACTTCAAATATGCAACATTCAAAAAGAATTTTATTGGAAACAGACAAAGTATCTGCTACTTGTTATTGAAAATAGATAAACCATCCTGCTTCTTTTCTGTTGTTGAAAATGCTTCCAATATCCATATTACTTGAAATCATTTTTGAAAAGATAATATATTCCACAGACTTTATCACTGTTACACTTAAAATGCTACATCATGTCATTTTCTCATTCAAATATATTCTGAAAATTTGTAATAAATTTGCTGTTAGTACAAGAGAGTACCCAAACTCACGTATCATACACTTACCATTTTTCCATATTCTGGATTGTCTTGTTTTTATTTTTTATTTTTTATCACTTGATATTTATTTCCTTTTGAGTGCTCTTTTTCAGAGATAAAGAAGTAAGCATCTGACTGGTTTAGTTTGAAACTGTTTCAGAAAACACAATTTGTATATTTATGAATGCTGCTTATGTTGTATTTATTTTGTCTATATCCTTGAAACTCTGAACAGCTTTTTTAAAAAATAAGAAGCTTGATGATGCAGAACTTTCATACCATTGAAGTTTGTATCACTGAAAGTACACTAATGTCAATTGTTGCCCTAGTATTGGAACATATAATGAAATTTCATCTGATAAAGCCCATCTTAGATGAGATGATAGCAAGGACTTTTACTTTGTTTTGCTTATACATATGTAACCTTGAAATTGGAATTCAGATGTAGGAAGAGTCATAAATTACAGGGGGCTATCAAATTGTGCAAGTCTTAATATGCGCCATACTCTATGCAACCAGAAAGACAAAAAGAATATAGAACTGTAAGTCCCTTGCCTCCTTGAATAGTATATATCTATGCCAGTGAAACTAGGAATATAGAATTAGAAAGAGCCATTTAAGTCAGTAAGTTCATTTTCCTGCTTCATGCAGAAATCCGACTCAGAAAACCTATAACAAATTGTGTAGCCTTCCCATGATAGAGTATTGGTGCATTATTGTGAAACCAGAACACTAAGTATTATATTTTAAGTAGGTATTTATATATTACATTCATATAAAATTGAATTAAATCTTTTTCCTGAATTAATTGGTTTGCCAATTCAACCTTTTTCTCCAGCACATAGCACATTACTACACTTCTGGATGATTTAATTCCTCTGCAGCAAATGGAGGTGGAAGAGATGATTTTAGAAGCTTGAAAGAATTTATGAAACCCACAATAGTTTCCATTACTTTGGTGGTGTAGAAATTACCTAAATACAGATTAAAAAAAAACTTCTTTGAGTCTACTTCCTTGTTATGGTAGTATTTCATTTTGTGTATCACTTTGGGAAGAAGAAGTTGTTTCTCTTATCCCTTTTTTATAGTCCACATTTTATCTAGATTTCTGTAGACTCGAGTTTGCACAGAGCCAAAGTCCAATGTCATGTGTTGGTGGTGCTGTAGTTAAAATGCAATATTGTGGGCTAACTCTGCCTACTGCCAGGAGTTTGATCCTGACTGGTTCAAGGTTGACACAGACTTCCATCCTTCCGAGATCAGTAAAATGGGGACTTAGACTGTTGGAAGCAATAAGCTGACATTATAACCCATTGAAAGAGTGTGGTAAAGTACTATGAAGCAATATATAAGCCTAAGTGCTACTGCTATTGCTTTCCAATGGTATCTAAGGTCAAAGTTGTCCAAAAAAAGCAACACAGGATCAGGATTTAGAAAGGAATTATTTCAGATGAATAGCTTAGCTTCAGTATAGACTAAGGGGAAAACATTGGTGAGAAAAATGTTCTGCACTTCCAGCTTGGAGAATGCTACATTGCCATAACGGTAAGTTACCAGAGGAACATGCTATTTTATGGAATAGATTATTTTTTTTACATTCTGCATTCTTCTCCTTAATGCAAGCAATAAACAAGAGAAACACATGTGATACATATTAGCACCAGCTTCAGCTTGAAAGGCAAAGAAATAATACAATAATTGAAGGAAAGTAAGGAAAATGTTGGCCATCTTTTAGCACATTTCTTTCTGAAAAAGTATGTGGTTTGGCAATTTTATGGTGACTCCTATCCTAAGATGCCTTAAAAACCAGATTTAAAAATATCTGTATTATCAAATACCCTTTTAGATAATGAGGAATTCTGCATGTATTATGTCTAAGCTTTTCCATTTAGAACAGGATGCAAAATAATCCACAGAAGGGAATGTCTTTGGGGATCAAAAGAACTAGTGCACACTTGACTATTTGTTGTTTGGTGCAGCATAGAGGAGGGAAATTGTTGTTTCTTGAATAACTACTTGATGGTTGCTTTTAATTATTTTGTTCTTCTCGCAAAGCTTCCATAATTACTATTTGAGAACATTCTTTGGCTGATAATGTGTCTAGATTTTATACTATCTACTTTCATGTTAATATGCCTTAAAATAGGAAATGGGCTAGGTCAATGCACTGTTTACATCTTCTCCAGATTTTACTGACTATGGAAACAAAGAAAGGTTCAAATGGTATTTTCTTTCGCACTGTTGAAGTGCAATCCTTCTTGAGTTTCGAACAACGTTAGAGAGATCAGAATAGGATTGTGACAAGAAGCAGTCATCTTTATTTAGAAAGAAGCACAGAGTTTAAAAAGCAAATTTGAAATTACCTTTATTTCCATTTTTAAAAATTTCAGGTTATACAATAATAAAGTAAACTGATGATAATTATCTGCATCTTGGAGCCATGATTAACCTGCACATCTTACAATATTTTATTTTATTTTATATCTGTCTTCCAAATTGTCAAATAATAATGGAAAAAAATCTATTTATCCATAATAAATGGTAAATCTTACAACATTCAGCTTAAAAAGGAAGCCAGAATATTATTGCCTACTCAAGGGCTTACATTATAACTAGATATTCCATTAATTCAAACTATAAAGAATGGTGGATTGGTTTACTTGCACATAACCCTGAAAATCTTCAAACCAGTTTCCCAACTGCCTAACTGGCAGAACATATATAGCACCTGCCAACAGCAAACATATTTTGGTAGACGAATTGGGCAATTGTTCTTAAAGTTATGAGTACAATATCTCTACTGATTTTATTTTATTTTTAAATGGCAAATAACACCAGAATCTGAAGCTTGTTAAAAACAGTAAACTGCCCTGAATATTAGATTGGCTGTATTTCTATTTCACACATCCAGAAAGGTGAAACTTGATTCTGATCTAAATCCGACTGAGAGTTCATTTCAAGTATAAATAAAATAAATAAAAATTAAATTGAACAGTTTTGTTGGATACAATTTACAGTGGATAAAATCCATGCTATATTTGTCTCTGAGAGTAAGTACTACAAAACCTGCTGGGTTTTCTCTTTATCATAAAAGCTGCAGAGGCTACACAGATTTCGGCTGACTTCTTCCCAAAGTGTTCTTACCTACTTTGTTTGCTATTTCATCTTCTTCATCATCATCTTCCTATTGAAAACTGTTAACATTATCTTCTAAACTTTCTGTGTTTTGATCCTGATATTAGGATCCTTTTTTTATTTTATTTCTCCAGTACAAACCATTCTTCAGCAGTATCATATTATCAAGTTTATATTCCCACCAATCCAGTTTTGGACTTTTTGAGTTAATTTTCATCTCCGTTCTCTTCTCTTCTTCTATATTATTTTAATAACCATATCTCTATCTCTGGATTACTTGGGCTGAAAAAGAGGAACCATATTATTCTCTTATACACAAAGATTACTAGTTCCCAGAGGCATCTGACAAACTGTCACTTTAGGAGGACTTGTCCAATTCTCAGGACTTTTTATGTTCAAAGAGGACTAATCTTGTGCTGAATAGAAAGTCAATTTTACTAAAAGAAATCAGTTTAGTCAGATATGTGTACTTCTTAATACTGCATATTACAATAGTAAAGCAAAGCATAGGACTGTTGCTATAAGTGGGCAGCTTAGGTTTAGTACATTAGCTATAGTTGTACAAATCCTGTCCTTGCCACCTAAAAATCCAGTGCCATCTATAAACAATGAGCACTCCCAAATTATAAAGTTTCACAACTTCTTCCAGAGGAATCCTTATCTTGAGTCGAATTCTTTATAACCAACAATACAAGTTGTAGTTGATTTTTTGTCATATATTAAACAATTTTTTACCATGTAGGTATTTGTTTATATATTGTCTTGAACTTTATTTGATCCCAAAATCCATTCCAAAAACACTTTCCAAAGGTACACAAACCCACTAAAAGGAAAAAAAAGGGCAGTCAACTGTGAAAGCAAATATAGAAGAGGGAATATAAATAGTGTGGATACCTTCACACTTTCACCCTTTAAAGTTTACTCAGCTTAACACCGATTAGAAAGAAAGCCACATGTTTCCACAATTTTATGTCATGCTATCAGACTCACATATATTTTTTTTTAAGAAAACAGATTAGAGAAACATTCTGCTATAGGTTTTCCCACAAAAATAATAATAATAATAATAATTTTTTTAATGGAAAATTAAAATACTACCAAATTCGCATATCCTTCTTAAAGTTAAAGTTTATTGAACCTGTATACCACCCTTCTCCCGAAGGACTCAGGGTGGTGAACACAGTAAAAACAAACAATACAAAAGTTAAAAAGCAATTAAATTAAAGTTCAACAAACAAAGACAAACACCTCATTAAAATCCAAAAATTCCTCCCCCTTAATCCAGGCCGGCCAACCTAAATAACCATGTTTTCACATCTCACCAGAAGGAGCGGAGATCAGGAGATGTCCAGAGCTCGAGGGTCATCTGTTTCCAAAGGGTCGGGGTGTCCACAGAGAAGACCCTCTCCCTTGGTGCCATCGGCCAGCCGAAACTGTCTGGCTGATGGCACCTGGAGAAGGCCGACTCTGTGAGCGCGAATGGATGATGGGGTACTGACGCTGGCAGAAGGTACTCCTGCAAGTACCCTGGGATGTTGCCATATAGGGCTTTGTAGATCATAACCAAGATCTTGAAGCACACCCGAAAGACAAGCAACAACCAGTGCAGCTCGCACAGGAGAGCGCGACTGCATTCTGGGCCATCTGGAGTTTCCAGGTGCACCCCAAGGGAAGCCCCATGTAGAGGGTGTTGCAGTAGTCAAGACGAGAGGTGACAAGGGCATGAATGACCATGGATAGGGCATCACAGTCCAGGTAAGGGCGCAACTGGCGCACAAGCTGAATCTGCACGAAGGCCCCCCCCAGGAGGACACCCAAATTATGTGCCTGCTGAGAGGGGGGCAAAATCTCTCCCCCCACCATCAGAGATGGAACATCCTGGGTAACACGCAATGCCAGTATCCACAGCCACTCAGCAGGATTGAGCTGGAGGCTGTTCCTCCCCATCCAAATCCATACCACCTCCAGGCACTGGGACATCACGTCAAGGGCATCACTGGGTTGGTTTGGGGTGGAGATGAAAAGCTGGGTATCATCAATGTACAACCTAGAGAAAAGGAATTACATAGGGTGTATGGTAATTGTGGCTAATGCTGAGATGATCAAGAGGAAGAACAATAGAATGATCCAATTTCAGCAAAATTTGTAGTTTAGAGCAATTCAAAATCAATTGTAAAACAGGGTTATGACCAAGTTGCCCAAATTATTCATTGTAATTTTTGTCAAAGGTATGCATTAAGACCTTATGGGACTTTCAAATCCAAATAAACAAGTATCTTTTTCATCCTTGACATAACAGTCACTGAAAAGAAGAAAATCTGTTTCATTGAAATTGCTATGCTTAGTGATAATAGGACTGAGGAAAACTAATTGGGGAAAAATATGGAATACCTGCATTGGCATATTGAAGTTGACCATTAATGAATAAGAAATCAACTATTATACCAATTGTGATTGATACCCTTGGAGCAGTACCTAAAGGACTCCCTCATCTTGTTTGAAACTGCCTATACCCTTAGGTATACCTGAATAATTTTTAGGTCCTTGGTTGGAACTTGAATTATCAAGTTTTCAGAAATCTTAAAATGTGACTATGATACCAGCTTATTCATAACAATATGTATCCACAAACCTTTAGTCAAAAATGGCACCATATTTCATTTACTATATATATACATAATTTACAAAAATCTATCTCCATTCTACATATTTTGAAATTTCTCATTTAAATGTGTTTAAAATGAATACATAGAAGTGGGTGAAAGAGTCAAACATATTTGCATTTAATGCATCTATATATTCTAAATATTAAAAAAACAGTTTTATAGACTATACATTGTCTTAGAAGGCTTCGTGATGGGGTTATCACAGATAGGACAATTTTGTCATACGTAATAACGTCATCAAAGGCCACCTATCTCAGCTTTTGTGCAGTTAGCCACTGCTCTGTCCCATAACACTGCTTATCAGATCCTTAAAAATGCCCTCAGTAGGTTATAGCAGCACAATTGAAGAAAAAAGAAATGACAAGAGGCTGTTTCATGAGATGATTTTAGTAATTAAAGTAATTAAACTACAGTTAAGTAAATGATCATTTATTAAAGAGTTAGGAAGCTTCACTTTCTTATTTCTCTAAAAGATAACAAGTGGAATAACATTGATCAATATGCTACTTTAGGAAGAAACTCAGTGGCAGGTCCAGCCAAGCCAATCAAATAGCTCTTGCTGAACTCAGCACTTTCCCTCATTTAGCCAGATAAATGGCTCTTGATGTGGGCAATTTTGTGAAGAGTGGGTCTCATGATTAATTGAACTGAACTAATCGAAAGAGGGTTGGTTACTGGGCTGTGACTGACATTTGCAGTGATTTTTGCAAGTAGTTGCAGGGGAAGACCTAAAATCAAAGTTTCTGACTACCTGTTTTATCATAAACCTTTTCTCTTGCTTTAAAGTCATGGAAATTCTAAATATTAGTGAGTATTTCTGCTCTTTCCATAGAAGAAATCATCTTCCTGAAAAGATATTGCCACATGATATTAATTAATCTATCAATTAATTATTTATATAGTCTAATTATAACTTGTGGTGAGAGGGGCTTAATTTAATAAATTAGTCTTTTTTTTTCCAGTGGCACAAACTGGCTTAAAAAAGAGTTATGACAGTGGTTGCCATTAATGGAGAGTCTCCAACATTCTTCTTCTTTGATGTAGAACTTGGAAAGGCTGGTTGACTGTAGATGGTTATAGATTTAAGGTTGAGCTCACGTAATACCCATAAATTTGTTGTTGTTGTTGTTGTTAGCTGCGAAGTCGTGTCCGACCCATCGCGACCCCATGCACAATGTTCCTCCAGGCCTT
>JANHFR010001847.1:34721-45496 GCA_032468015.1 Mimophis mahfalensis | reverse complement strand
GGATAATCTTTGTTGGGAGCATGGTGGTTAAATGATTAGTTCCACCACCAGTCAGGACCACCAGCCGTCTCTGCACCAACAGTCAGTGTCCCCCTGTACCCTTGCCCTTTAATATAGATTGCTCCTACTAATTCACTACTGATCTAGCGCCCGTTATTGTAACGGGCTTAATGACTAGTTAATGTATAAACCCAAACAAAAGATTTATGGTGAATTTTACCTTGTTTTAAAACTATAAGATGGACTTACACTGTCATAGAAAAGAAGTGAAAATATTTCTTCTAAATCTGGAGGCTCAGCTGATTCAATAAGATATATCAAAGACAATAAGCATAGGCTTTAAGAAAATGTCAGTGAAATTTGATACCATCATTTATTTCTTCTTTCATTATTCATTGGCAGGATGTGTAAACCATTCCAATCATTACCAACTGATTTACTATATTTAACCTATGGGATATCCCAAAGCAGGGTGAAAAAAACTACTTTCTTTGCAAAACAGAGATTATACATGGTCAGTTTTCCTAATGGCTAGAACCTTTTAATAAGCTCATCTTCTAGTAATAAGCTCATCTTCTAGCTCTTATGATTCAGCTGATGATACATTTTGCACACAGGTCCCATTAGAGTTCTCTGGATAGTAAAGGGCTATCTTTTTTAAAAGAAAAAATAACTAAGTGCTTTGTGGATAATCAGCATAGAAGAACAGTTTTGTATCTCAATGACTTTTTCCTCTGCATTCACACATACATGCCTTCATTATTGTGTTCTTGCTGTATACACATAGGCATGTTTAGAATAAGTCTCTCCTTTTCTCCACTACAGTCTTTGTAATACATTACAACCATGGTTACTGCTATTAGGAAATGCTTTTGGTTGCTTCTGGCAAGCTGTCCTGCAGTTCACCAGGACTTTTAAATAAAAACAGAAGAAATGGTGCCTCACAGCAGGATGATTTTCAGATATTATTTTTTTTAAGTAGTGAGATACAACTGTACAAGGTACAGGAAAGATGGATTTGGAGAGGCATTGTAGCCATTTATCTTTTCTCCATTTTTTTCATGGAATGCAAGATTGAGAAGATCTGTTTTCTTGATGTATGACAAAATATAACTGACTAGGCTTTAGGGATGCACTGAAAAAAGGACAAATCCTCTTTACTAACCTTTTATTAGTCAGCTGGAGATATTCTACTGACATGGAGTTTTCTATTTGTTCTTTCTATGTTTGATCAATTGTAAAGACACTCCGTTTGTAATGGATTGCAAAATGGAAACAGTGACATATATAAAAGCTTGAGTTCAAATTGCAGATTAAATTATTATTTTTCAGGCATGAATTATAACCATAGATTGTATTCCATTTTGTAGCTAAAATAAGAGTCAGAACTGAAGTTAGTCATCTTTATATTGGGTTCAATTATACATAATTAAAAATAATGCTTCATACAATACATTCTCAAATATTAGGACTGCAACTTCTTGGTACTATTAAAAGAAAAAAGAAAAAAATAAGAACCCTCAAGTGTATATTCACAACCAAATGAACATCAGTATGTTTTGGACAATTGGAAAGTATCCAATATGCTACTGGATAAGAGCAAAGGGAAAGTCTTGGTGCTTATGATGTGGCTATATTTAAATCTATATCTATAAAAGAGAAGTGTTTGATGTCGGTGTTTGTGGGTATGTCCTGAATAGGCTCTTTCACCCATGCACCAAAGTGGCCCAAACTGGACAGCACCTACTTTGAACTCCGGAGACAAGCACTTCTATAAAAAGCTAATAAAGATTAATACTTGAGTTTTCAAATGAAATATTTGAACTAAATGAACTAAAGTTATATTTAGAAAAAAAGAACAGGACTTAAACTTATCCTAACTCTTTGATAAGTGATCATGATTCAGTAAGTGTTGAGGGTTCCATTTTGTACCGTCTGTATAATAAGATTTCTATAGCTTTTCCCAAACCTCTATTTTGTCCAAAAAGATCATAAATATCAAAATCAGTTGTTACAACTCTAATTTACTATATAGTTATGTTCAACATGGCACCAATAGTATGTGCTTAAGGGTTCAGGACAGTTTTCAAGATCATTATACAGTTTGGGAACTTATACTTTCAGGCAAATATCTGCAAAGGATTAATACCAATCAGCCAAAATGGGACAGCACACTTTTCTATATCCTGATAAAATAAAAATAGTGGCAATTCAACATGGATCTTATTCTAATGTTTAATCTTAAGGAGCCAGAGGGCACTATTTACTGTATACTGTTTAGATAGTCTACAAGCGATCTTTTTACTGCAGTTTCTTGGAGTACCATTGATACCATATTCTTTGTAGTCCTTTTTATTTTAGATATATTTTGTTTCTGATACTTTAAAAAATAATATGGTTGCTTTAGAATGCTTTGATTTCAACACCTGGTCCCTCCCCACTCCCATTTCAGTCTGCAAGATATGAAGCTGTTGATTAAAAATAGCATGTATAAAGCTATCAACAAATACTGTTAATCTACATGGAAATCAGTAGCAAAGTAATTTAGATACTGCAAAAAGTTTTAAATCCCATATGTTTTGTGCCATATCTTAGTTCAGATTTATAAATCCCATCATACATATACCAGCTATTCATTAAAACAAGCAACAGAGCTACTGTAGTTAATAGATTAGCCTGATACCAAGGAAATCTAAGGTCAACTGCCTTCAGCCATTGCAGTTTTCTGGATATCATGGGATGGACACATCCTTCAAGGAATTGGGGAGAAAATGCAAGGAGGGAGCACAAGCATGGGTGGGTTTCTACTGGTTTGGCCCAGTTTGGGTGAACTGCTTGTTAAGTTAGCTACCGATTTGGGTGAACTGAGTTTGGCCCACCTGCCAGCCCATGTGCTATAAAGGTAAAGGTAAAGGTTCCCCTCGCACATATGTGCTAGTCGTTCCCGACTCAAGGGGGCAGTGCTCATCTCCGTTTCCAAGCCGAAGAGCCAGCGCTGTTCGAAGACATGTGCTATAGCTTCTTTTTAATTGCTTTCTTTGAAGCCTGAAAAACAACTGATGGACAGCAGGGCTGAGAAACAGCTGATCTGCACTGCTGTGCCAATCAGCTGTTTTTTGGCCCAGCTTTTTTTCAGGCATAAGGTGACCGTGTGCAGCAAAATGAGCGCACGAAGCAACTGGTTGTTTTTCCAGTAGCAACCCACCCCTGAGCACAAGATACTTTTGTTTTTAGCTTCTGAATGATAGAAATCCAGAAAACAAATTATGTTTCTGTTGTTACAGTTATTACATAATTGCATTTGAATGATCCATTATTGACTCAGAGCATCCTTGGATTTCATACTCAGCCCAAATTTTAACAGGAGACTCTTCTCTCACAAGGGCCTGAACCAATTGTCCTTTAAGCAATCTTTTCTGTAGTCCTTAATTATTTGACATGGTTTTTATGCATTGATAGTTTATTCTTTCGAGTACAGAATTCTTACACTTAAAAAATGAGTGAAAACATAACAAACATACATCTTTTATCATTACCTACTCATGCTCAAATTTATCAGGTTATTTAATATGTTTACATCTAACTAGATGTTTCTCATCCTAATACTAAGATTATAGTAATAGAAAAGAACCCAGTTAGATGCTGAGGTTTTCCTTTGTTCTTTCCTAGGTTTTGCCACCTCCTATTCTGGGTTACTGCTGTTTCCCAACTCATTCTTCTTTTTTCTTCCTGCTTTCATTATGTAATATCTTCTCCCATTTTTCTATTCTAAATATTTACCAGCCTGAGATCTGACCAATACTTAGGTGCCTTGCCTCCTATAGGGAAGAGATAGGCACTAAAAGGTTTTTAAATTTCTCATTTAATTATGGATGTTTTTTTTAAAAAATGAAAAATTTGCCACTGTTATGAAACTGAATGATTAACAAGCACTTTATTAATAATGTCAATTTTCAAACAATAAACTTGCACATCAATCCAAGAGCCTGATTTACCACTTGTTTGGACCTAAGTCTTCCACAAACCATTTAACTTTCTCTTTTTAAATCAAATTCATCACTTTAATTCCTGCTTCCTTCTTAGAAGCCTTTTCATGTTTTCTCCCAAAGAGAAAAGCCAACCTTTGTGACAATTGGGTTGAAATAAAATCTGTTACTTGATATCATACTCTTGGGGGCAGGTTTGCATCATTCCAGTCAAGACTGAGAAGGGTTTATAATGAAAACACTATAAGATAGAAAATATTGATTTATTGTCATCAGTATTCTCCCAAATCATCTCTTGACATCATATGAAATAATATAGTGCACTGTTCCAATATTACTAGAAGTATATATTTTTCTTCAGTGACATTTGTGCACTTGAAAATAAGTGAGAAGTTCAAAGAGAAAGATAATGACATCTTCAGCTTTCCATTTTAAAGAGAGGTATCAAATATACATAAAAGAAGGGTTTTTTAAAAAAGGAACCTTGCATCACATATGTAATTATTGCTATTCCTGATGTTTGTACTTCATGATCTCAGGGTTTGCTTACACCACATTCATTCTTTTTTTCCACCATATTCAATCAGTTCTTATAAAAAAACCTATCATTGTTTAATGCAATGAAAAACATTGTTTATCTGAGTTTAAATAACCACAGAGGAGACAATAGAGAAAGAATGTAAAAAAAAACATGGCTTAATACTGTAAAAAAGAAGGAAACTTTAATGTAAATGTAATCTAGAAGATTTTGGTTGTGTCTTGTAATCTTTTTTTTCCAGTGGAAGTTCTATGCAGTAGTTGTGTCTTAAAGAAGAAATATCTTGGGATTTGCATGAGAATGTAATTGTTAATATTTTTACATTCTCACATTGAAGAAACATTAATTATTGTATTCTGTTAAAGGTGCACTTAAAATGGCTGACAGTGTTTTAGGCCACACCACAATAAAAGCTTGGAGAAAGGGAGTCTGGTACTGGCATGTACAAGGCCAACTACCCTGGTCATGAGGCAGTCTCATGATCTGTCAATCATACTTAAGGGTTAGATTATAAAAGGTTCAACAACTGCCCTAGAGGGTGCTCGCTGAAATATAGAAACATCTCCTACTGCTCGTGTATGCTCTGCATCTACTTTCAGTTTCCCTTCTGTAAGCTTGGCCACCTCGTGGCTTCTGTGAGTATTTGTAAATAAACAGACTTCAGTTCTACAAAGAGTGTCTGATTTCTTGGAAATGGGCTACATCGATCCATCGTATATTATCCTCTCATTGCAAGGTAATTAAAACTGTTGTTAATAGTATTGTGGGATTTGACCCACGATACAGAAAAATTAACAGTAATTTAATGTAAATTGACTCTGCTTTAAGTCTCTTTAGTATAAAAGGAGAGGAAAATGCTTTTAGGCTTTCAAAGTTTTGTTGCTGTAACCTATATCAATACTGTTTTAATATTTCTTGTGCACTGTTTCCTGACCTGGCCTACCTCAGAGGAATCTGACATAGATTCCTAACAAGGACTGACTAGTTTGGACTAGTTTGGTTATCTATCTGGCTTCCGTGCCTAAGAGGAAATGAGAACATAAATTACCCTGCTTTCATTCTGGATCTTAATCATTAATTCATGCTGGCTCTCTTAGCTTACAATTTATCAATCTGCACAATATTAAACTAATAATATATACAGTACATTCTGGAGACATGTTATATATACCTTCAACTCATAAGAACAGAGGAGCTTTTTTGTTGTAATTTTTCTTCTTTCTTCCATCCATTCAATACTTACCTGAAGACGATTCAGCATAGACCCTCAAAGTATCTACAGAACGCATTTCCCTGTAGGATTCCTCCTCTCCAAGAGCAGAATTGATGGATATAATACATTGCCTACAAATATTCCAAAGTTATCTACTCTGTCTCTCTCTCCCTCCCTCCCTCTCTCTCTCTCTGTCTGTCTCACTATCTATCTACCTATCTATTATCTATACATCTATTATCTATCAGTTGTGCAGTCTTCAAAAGTAATTTAGAAGAAAAGTGTTGGGCCTTGCATGAGATATGACTCTTTAGTCATATCTCTAGATTTCTGTAACAACCTTGAAGAATGCCATTGATTAAAGTATCCACACTTTTTTATAGTCTCACATAAAAATATGAGGTAAAGTTAGGATACTTTAATGAAAAGCAAAGAAACACTTTACTAATGTTTGGCCCAAACACTTCTTCTGAATCCTTTTTAGGGAAGGTGTATGATGTACGTATAATTACAGTTATATTGAATATTAATCAATATTCATTCATGTTATCCTTGTTTCACAGAAATAAATGAAAGTTTAACTTAGAAAGGCATGTTTTTACTTTATATTGATTTTTAGGAGCTCTTCTTGTTATATGAAGACCAACAGTGGCACAGTACTTAGAGTGCAGTACTGCTGGATACTTCTCCTTACTGCCGGCTGACTGCAATTTGGAAGTTCAAATCTCATCAGGCTGAAGGTTAACTAGGCCTTCCATCCTTCCAAGGTGGGTAAAATGAGGACCCATGTTGCTGGGGGCAACATGCTGACTGTGTAAATCACTTAGGGCTGTAAAGCAGTATATAAGTCTATTACTATTGTTATATGTTTGCCTGGTTTGTTAGAAAGCAAAGAGATTGTGGAGTTTCAGAGAATATTCCCACAAACAGTTCTGTTGAAATTCTGGTTGATCTTCTGGAATTTCTGTTGAATTTCTGGATGAAATGAAGTATTATAAGAAAGTGGATCTTTGGGGAAGCATCCTGTTTGGCCCAGACACATTAGACACAATGTAGCACAGAGTATCAAGAAGTCTCCTTTGTTGTAAACAAGTAATTATTTATTTAATAAAACCTTTTACACTAGTATTTATAGTTTCTGCTACCTTTCTTCCTATGAATTAATTAAATCACCTATGAGATAATACGGTGTTGGTCAGTCACCTGTATGACAAGGAATCCCACAGTTGGTTTGAGGAAGGGGGTTAATATAGCCTTCCAGTAACAGTTAAAGAATATTGATAGCAGGTCAATTCAAATCACAGCTCACTCAGCGATTGGTTGGTTTTGAATATTTGAATTTATGCTTTTAGCACATGTTTACAAGCATAGTGCTAACAGAATGTCTACCTAAAGACTGTGCAGTGATTTTGGATTCAAAAGGAAAAAGGTGCTTTAGTGAACATGGGTGAGCACACAGTACCTGCCAGCAACTTCTTAAATCAAATACATCACTTTTCACAGTTAGCTATTGAGTGTAGGTACACAATCCTGAGAAAAGTTAAAACTTCTTTAAACAGATGACAGTAGGTGATATGTGATTACTCCCACATGCTCTTGAAAACCTTTGTTAATTTAAACCAAATGTGTGTATATTTAATTGCATCAGAAGGAATGAATTCTGAACTGAGTCTGTGTCAAAATACACACCTGCATCATGCATTGACATACACACAACAGTAAATATAATAGCAGGAATCTATTATCAGAAATTTATATGAGAACCTCTCTGATCTTGTGAAGTCAATTCTCATAAATATATAGTATACAAGCATTTGTTAAAAATGTGTCACAGACAGTGTGGAGTCAAAGGTTTCACTATCAATTATTTCTTCATTTCATTGTACAAGGAGGAGGAAACCCCAATTATAAGCACAGCAGCTAAGTGGCCCCTGGAGTAACCTGAAGACATGGAATTAATTGAGCTAGCCATGCTTTGAAAATATTTGGACTTTCTGGAAGTAAAAGTACAGCACTTCTGTATTATTTGTTTAAGCAGAACTAACTCCACAAGATGCTAAATAAAAGATGCTATTGTGCTGAAAATATTAACTTACAATCAAGTATTCCTAATACATTAACATTATTTTCCTGGTTTATACAGGAAAAAAAGATGCTCTATTTTAATAAACTTTTTAGATGTATTATGATCATAAGAAGTCCAAAGAATTTTATTTATTTGCTTAATGTATTTACTGCCCAACTCCCAACAACTCCTGCAGTACCTGGATGAAGCTGCCTATCTAGATCTGTTCCAGTTGGGCTTCAGGCCTGGACACAGTACAGAAACGGCATTGGTTGCATTGGCTGATGGTCTCTGGAGGACCCGAGACAGGGGTTGCTCCTCTGTCCTGGTTCTATTAGATCTCTCAGGGCTTTTGATACCATTTACCACGGTATCATGCTGTGGTGGCTGGGGGGGGTTAGGAGTGGGTGCACCATTTTGCAGTGGTTCGCCTCCTTCCTCTCTGACCATTTGTAGTTTGTGTTGGCAGGGGAGCAGAGGTCAACCTCGAGGCGCCTCACTTGTGGGGTTCCACAGGGTCGGTCCTCTTGCCTCTCCTGTTCAACATTTATGTAAAGCCACTGGGTGAGATCATCCATGGTTTTGGAGTAAAGTTCCATCAGTACGCTGATGACACTCAGCTATACCTCTCTACCCCAGACCACCCCAATGATGCCCTTGCCGTGATGTCCCAGTGCCTGGAGGCCGTGTGGGTCTGGATGGGGAGGAACAGGCTCAGATTCAACCCTTCCAAGACCAAGTGGCTGTGGTTTCCGGCATCGCGCTATCGTCAGCTGGTTCCATTGCTGACTATTGAGGGCGAAACAGTGGCCCCCACAGAGAGGGCTTGCAACCTGGGTGTCCTCCTGGATGCACAGCCGGATTTAACAGTTGTGGCCTTTTCTGGATCGGGACACCTTATGCACAGTCACTCATGCCCTCGTCACTTCCCATCTAGACTACTGTAATGCTCTCTACATGGGGCTCCCCTTGAAGAGTATCTGGAGGCTCCAGTTGGTCCAGAATGTGGCCGCGTGGGTGATTATGGGGGCTACATGATGTTCCCATGTCACACCTTTCCTGCGCAAGCTGCACTGGCTCCTGGTGGCCTCTCTAGATATGATTCAAGGTGTTGGTTACTATCTTCAAAGCGCTCTATGGCTTAGGACCTGGATACTTATGAGACCGCCTTCTGCTACCGAGAGCTTCCCACTGGCCAGTACACTCCCACAGAGAGGGTCTCCTCGGGGTGCCGTCAGTTAAACAGTGTTGACTGGCAACACCCAGGGAGAGCCTTCTCTGTGGAGGCACCTGCCCTCTGGAACGAATTGCTCCCAGGGTTACAAATTATCCCTGACTTACGTGCCTTCTGTCATGCACTCAAAACCCATCTATTCCATCAAGCCAGACTGGCTTAAAAATTGGTTTTAATCGGGGTGTCTTGTTTTTAATAATTATGGGCCAAACGTATTTAATATTATTTTAATTGTTTTTAACCTTTGTATTTATGTTTTTAACCTGGCTGTACACTGCCCTGAGTCCTTCGGGAGAAGGGCGGTATAAAAATTGAATGAATAAATGAATGAATGAATGAATGAATGAATGAATGAATGAATGAATGAATGAATGAAAACAAACAAACAAACAAACAAACAAACAAACAAACAAAGTTTTAAACAATTATAATCAATTAAAATGTAGACAAAAAAACACATCAGTTTTAAATTTAAAACAACCCTAACAGTGAGTGATATTATACAAGAAGAGTTTTATCAATTTATTAGACTTAATCAAAGACTTTTGTTATTGACTCACGCATGTCACTGCATTTTAGGACAAATGGAATATAATGATAGAAAGTATTAGGGAGTTTGCTGGAGACACTTCTGCAATAGCAGTTAACATGAAAACACAAACTAAGTTTTGTTTTGTTTTGTTTTATCATGTTAAATATATATGTGACATTAAGGAAAAAGACAAAGAAAAAAATGCACATAAACCTTGGTTCTCTGCATTAAATAATAAAATCAAGGTTTCTTTATGCAGGAAGTCTTCATCTTACAACAGTAATTGGGAGCAGAATTTCCTCTGCTAATTAACTAATCCCATTGTCATCAAGTTAGGCAACTTCTGCTTGCTTTCCATAAGGTTATGAGAGAGGCATGGTGAAAATAGGAGAAGATGTATGGGTGGCCTGTAGAACATAAGCACAGGGTACTGAAGGAGAATATGCAGGCTCAGGTGGCTTAATCCAGTAACATGCATTGTTGCTTGCTGGCTTTTCCAACGATATTCTGGAAAAGTGGACTGGGAAGATCACAAATGATCACAAGCTGCTCAATCGGTTGTTTGCCAAATGCCCAGAAAGCAATCAGATAACTACAGGATGTGTAGAGACATCTAAAACTCTGACGACAACTCATAATCACCAGTGCCATCATAACTTCAGACAATTGCTGAACAAAGGGTCATAAATTGAGGGATATATTTAAGTCTTATTTAATTTGATTTATTAGAATTATGTAGCCATTTTATCTCCACAACAATAGTCCTGTAGTGCTAACCTTAAATCAGTCAGATTTATTTAAGCTTCCACCATAGATGCTTCTATGTGCTAAAGTGAAATGAATCCAAATATAATTTTAATCCATGGTGGAAATATTATTTAAAAAGTTGTTTATTATAGTCTACATTGACAATTTATATAGATGCTCTTATAACTTAGAAGCAGTTTACTCTCAAGCTTGATATTTAAAGTTTCTCACAAAATGAACAACTTAATTTTTTTCTATAGCACCTGAAAAGAACATGGCATACTCTAATAGAGCATGTGTAGATTATGTGCATGTGATTACAAAGAGAAATAGTAGAAGTAATATTATTTGTGATGCTTAGAGAGAAGCAATTTAACATGCTAATTTGACAGCTACTCTTTCTAACCTAATGGTATTCTTTGACATGTTTCTAGGAGCACAGAGATCTTACATTATATCT
>JANHFR010001845.1:117230-134156 GCA_032468015.1 Mimophis mahfalensis | reverse complement strand
GAGGGAGGGAGGGAGGGAGGGAGGGAGGGAGGAAGGGAGACAGTACACAACAGTGAGCCAGGAGGGAAAGAGAGGAGAAGGAAGAGGAGGAAGCCTAAGTACTACAAAAAGCAGAGCTTCCTCCTTACTTCTTCCCATTCCGTGCAGGTACCCCATCTGGATCCCACTGCTGACAGAGCTGTGCTCGGTTTGGGGAAGGTGAGGACGCCTTCTGTGCAGAGGGTGGGAAATAGCCCCCAAAGGAAAGGGGAATTGCGGTGTGGAGCAGCTGAGCTGGTCTGCATGTCTCATCTTGTTGTGTGAATGTTAATAGGGAGTGGAAGATTGGAGGAGATTGGAACGGCGTGGAGTACATTTGCTTCATGGAGTTGGAAGTGTGTTAAGATGTATAGTGGACATGCATAGTAGATGGAGGGAGAGTTGAAGCTGCTGTCTGGCTCCCCTTATGGTGGGACAGAGTATATTTTTCTCCTTTGCCAGTTAGTGTTTGGTTGGGGGGTGGTAATTCAGCAGCATTTTTTGGGGGGGACAGAGGTGTGTAGGGTGTGTGTGGGCCCCACAGTGACCATCTCAGGAGGGCAAGTTACGTGTGTGGCAAGTTTGGTGGGGATTGGTGGAGGTGCTGAGGAACATATGCAGGACATACAAACACACTTACCCAACCACAAACCCACACTTCTGTTTTATATATATAGAAAAGAGAGTGCCAGTATTCATCTACTAAATTCCAACAACCCAGAATACCAAAGCAGTTTACTGATAATTATCTTAGCCAACATGGCAGTAAGCCACATATCCGTAAACCATTTATATGATTTAGCATGATGTGTGAACATACCCTATGGCTGCAAGTAATGAATAACTAAAGTCTGAGTTTGTTTTAATCTTAGTATTGTGTCCTTTAAAGATTGTCAAATGGCGCTAGTTTTTGTATCATGAAACATTTCAACAGCTTCAAGATTCTATGAAGTGTTTTAGAAGAAGAAAATAGTATGCCTTTGTAATATCACAATGACAAAAAGTTATTTATTTTTATTTAATTTCCACTTTGTAAAATGTTTTGGATTTTCCCCCTCTCAATTTGATTTCGTCCTATTTTAAAGCTAAATTACAGTATAATCTTGATGTGGACCTTGGAATGATTTCAAGATGGATCTTGGCAATTCTGTATATCAACTGCATTATAAAATAAAATCCTGATCAACAAAATGGCAGACAGCGTTTATGTTACTGAATTATATCTCTAAACAAAGGCAAATGTGTCCAGCATTTTTGTATCCTGCTGCTTTGGATATCAGATTGGAAGCTATAAAATGGCTTTGGAGCAGTTTTGGACTGCCTGGTGTGCTACAAAAATGTCAAAGAGTCCTTAGCAGCATCAGCCTGGCTTTGAAGTGCACAGTTCAGCTGGTGTCACATGCTGAGGGAAGCACTTTCAAAACAATACAGCTATTTCTACAAGAGACTCTGCCAGTAAGTAACATTTTCTTTGTTGGATCAATGGGAGGGAATAGAACAGCTAGACACAAAACTGACAATTACATAGAAGGAAAGTTCAAGACAGCATGGTGGAAGTTTGCCATGGGACATGGAAGCCTTTATTTTCTGCTTGGGAGTAGAAATATAAATGTACTAGCTGATAATCTAGCTTCGCCCGGGTATTTATGATAATGCTGCAGCCTACAATTCCCATCGTTCTTTGGCTGATTTGCATGCCTTGCTTCTATTGGCTGGAGAGTCTCCGATTTGCATGCCTTGCCTGGTGCACATGCTCAATACAGCTTGGCAGTGAAATGTCATTGGGGATGTCTACTTGGGAACCCTTTTTGAGAGAGGAAGGCACAAAGGTGTTTGTGACACACACACACACACCAGTGTTTGTCTCCGGAGTGCCAGATATATGCCTGGAAAGTTTGGAGTAGATTGGTGTAGGGGTGGAAGAGCCTATTCGGGACATAACCACAAACACACACATCGAACACTTCTCTTAAATAGATATAGATATGTGTACAAACCCAGCAATCTAATCCCTTTCAGAATAGATAAGGGAGGAAGTGAAGCATAATTATAAGAGCTGTGGTGGTGCAGTGGTTAGAATGCAGTATTGCAGGTTAATTCTGCCGACTGCCAGGAGTTTGATCCTGACTGGCTCAGAGTTGACTCAGCCTTCCACCCTTCTGAGGTCAGTAAAATGAAGAGCCAGACTGTTGGGAGCAATATATTGTCTCTGTAAATCACTTAGAGAAGGATGTAAAGCACCACGGGATGTAAATCTAAGTGCTATTGCTATAATCAGACTTGCAAGACTGATGTCAATCCCACAATGCAGATCAAAGAAACAACTCCATGGAAAACTAAAACTATTTTTTAAAAGATGGATTACAGTAATAGAATCTTAAAATTTCTTGTCTTCTCCCTTTCTTGTACTCATGTGAATTAAGGGGGTGTCTGTCCGAGATGCTTGTACGTATATGCCTTCTGTGTTAAATCGTACTTTGCTCCTTGTGGTTTTTGTAATGGATCTCTCTTCTATCATTTTCTTTTCTTTGCACAGTAGGCATTCCATTGATTATAGAAAAGCCTTCAGCCGTATCTATCTTGTCAGGTTATGAAACATGCTTAGAAAAATGGGAATCCCAGAATGTTTCCTTCTCATATGAAACTGATATTCAGATCAGGAAGTCACAATTGAGATAGAATATAGGAAAAATAGACCAGCTCCAGGTTGGTAAAGGAGTGAGACAAGGCTGTTATTTATTCAACTTTTATGCTTTTTAAGGAAAGCTGGATTGAAAGATGAGTGTGGTTTTAGAACTGGATGAAGAAACATCAATAACCTCCACTATGCTGATGGCATTAGTCTGACAGCCGAAAGTGCAAAGAATCTGAAAGATTGAGTAATAAAAGTCAAGAAGAACAGTGAAAAAAATGGGACCAAGCTTAAACATAAAGAAGACAAACTAATGACAACAGATACAGCAATTAGCTTTCGAATTGGCAATGAAAACCTTGAAGCTGTAGATAGCTTCTGCCTTTATGACTACCAAACAGTAAAAGAATCAGCAGTCAAGAAACATACCATAGAATAACATTTGGTAGAACAGCAGTGAAGTCTTAGCAAAGCTATCCAGATGTTGTGATATCTTTATCTGCATTGAACAGAATTCTTCAGGCGATGGTTTTCCCTGCAGTACTCTGGAGAAGTGAAAATTGGGCTTGAAGAATGAGAATAAAAAGAATATTGGTTCTTTTGAATGTTCATGTTGAAGAAGATGCTTGAGCTTATCATGGATAGTCCAGATGACAAACAAATGAATTATAAAAGAAATTGATGCAGAATTCCTACTTGGCACAAATGCACAGATGCAGATTATGTATTCTGGACATATTCTGCAAGACTCAAGCTCCTTTGAGAAGTTGGTAATTCTGGGAAATGTGGAAGGAAGGGGGAAAAAAGACCATCAGCAACCAGATGACTGGACTCACTTATAGTGATGGCAGGTACATTACTGAAAGACTCGATGAGGCAGAATGAGGACATATTATCCTGGACAAGATTTGTGTGCTTGCTAATAATTTATACTAATCAGTTACTGTTTTGTTATAAAAAATTACATTGGTAAAGTTGTGAGGATTACCTTCTATCCTGATTGCAGTATCTGATTTATATCTGTGTAAATTGATTCAAGTATTTCTTAGTGTATTTGCTAATCACACCTGATAATCAAGGGAAAGACTTCAAAGCATTCATTTATTGATCTATTCATTGTTGTCTCATTTTCTTGCATACGTTTGTAAGAAAAACACAGGTATCTGGAATGCAAATATAGTTTCATAAAGCTCTAGTTTTACCACATTATAACTCAATGTATTTTACATCTATTTAGCTACTGCAAAGAGGTTACTTTAGGGGGAGGCATATTTCATTTAAAAGATCATTAGGGCTTTTTCTTCTTCTGTTGAGTTGTGTCCAATTCTGGAGACCGATTGGATAAATTTATGCAGTTTTCTTTACAAAATGTGTCAGTGAAGACTCAATCATTCAAGCCAAAGATGTCTAAAGGTTGAATCATGGCAACTGGACCAAACTTTACTCATCTGAGACGTTTTCTAGGCAAAATTTTTCAGAAGCGGTCTGCCATTGCCTCCTTCCTGAATCAGAGAGAGTGGGATTGGCACAAGGTCACTCAGTTGGCTTTGTACATAGGGTAGGACTAGAACTCATAGTTTCTAGTCTGATACCTCAATGTAGGCTTTCTTAATCACGGTTGTGATCCTTCGTTTTTGGGGTGCAAAAGTAACTTCACTGCAAATATAGCAGAAAGTTTCTGCTTTCTTTAAACAGGTTCAAGGTATAATTAAATTTACTAGCATAAAACAATGTTTAAAGACACTAACTCGCCAAGCAACAGATACTGCGACTTTTATAGAATTTGGTGATGTAATATTAGCTAATATTGCATCATCTTGGTACACATGGCAGTTTTCTATTGGCCACCAATACTATGCAATCTATGGTGTATGTTGCATCATGCATTCTATAAACCTTACTTCATTCATTGGTTGCTTATATCATGGAAATTAGAGCCAATATACATTTTTAAATGTTATTTTCGTTTTTAGCACCCCAAAATTATGTAAGAACAGCTGTTTTCATGCTTGCAACTTTTTACCTGTAGAACAGTGTAATTTTTGCAGGGCAATAGTTTCTCCCAGTTGGGCAATGAGGTATCACTGACTCACTGGTCTCCCTTTTCTGCCATTGGTTTGTCTGCCATTTTGGGGCCGAGGCAGCACACCATATGTTCTAGCAAAGAGACCAAAAGAACCAGAGAAGCATCAGCAGCAAAATTGTGGGTTCACTGACAAACAGGGATCCCAACTCTTTAGCAAGGGGTGGAGCATCCTTTGGCTTGTTCAGTGAGAACACAGATGTAAGGAGAGTCAGGTTCCTGTAGGGACAAGAAAGTCTGCTTAAATTTTGAACTAGATGAAGGACCTAGATATTTCTAGTTTTGTATTTTTATAGTCTTTGGCTGAAGATTGTTTCTTTGAGGCAGTTTGATTGAGGCAGTTTCTCTTGGGGATCCTTGACTTTTGCTGGCGTGCTGAATCACAGCCAGAGTCACTGTTATTGGTAAGGAAGTCAAAGGAGTGTGCTGACAATTTTCTGCCTGAGATGTGAGATAATTTAGATGAGCATCTCAATGGGGCAGATGTGTTAAGGTGGTGCTGGACTTGTGTATCATCACCAATCCTGAGATGCTATGTCAGAATTGTTATTTTGATGTCTGCTAATTTTCTTCCTTAACCAATTCTATATTTATATATTTAGCTTCCTCACTTGGAGTTTGCTCAGCCCCCTTGCTCTTGGTGAGTCTATTTTACTTCTTTTGGAGCATAGGCTTTTATGCACTTACCCGAGTCATGACCATTTGTCAATTTCCTAGTGATGAAGTCACGGATTAACTCCTCCTTAAAAATTCTGAGAGTTTAGATGTGATGTGTCACAGAAATTAGCTCATTTGTGAGTCAGGTGGGAAAAATGGATGTTTGAAATCCAGAAATATGAACTTAGCATTTCATGAACTGGGTAAGCAGTGAAATGCTTTCAAATGAATTGTCTTATTTTGACAATATAGGAGCTAAGATAGCGTGGCATAGTAATCTTTGAGGCTGTTGCATCTATGGGCATTCCAGTGGACTTCTAATTGTTTTGTTTTTGTTCTGTAGCGCACATTGATGGTTGGGTCCCTCAGGATGCACTGTTGACATACAACAGGCTACTAGAATATCAGCATGGCCAGCTTCTGCTGCCATTTTAACCCCCTGATTGCCAGAGAGGAGTTGCAGATTAAGGAATGGTTGGGATCTGTCCATGTTGATTGCAATGTCATTTAGCTTAGTGCAGTGTGAAAATTAAGGGCCAAAGGAAGATCTTTTCACAGACTCTCAGGGTCTGTGTGCGTGAGTGTGTGCAGGGGACTTATTCCAGAAAGTTATGTCCACTGTCTTCCTGGACTGGGCAGTGACTGGAGCTCACAATTTTAGAGAATTGAGGTCGGAGGGAGCTGTTTTGTTACTGGCTATTGTGTTGTCATGTTCTTTGGAGGTGAAGGGTATCCTGAAACTGTAGATCCTTTACTCACATTTTTCATTGTCTCTGCAGTGGGGTGATGGGAGTAACTCCCCCTCTGCATCTCAGCTAGGCCCCAGTGTCATTATGAGAGCTGGCCCAGGTTCTTTTCCTTGTCTCTGGATGGCATTTTTAGGTCATGGGAATCAGTTAGAGGGGTGAGATGGCGAGAGCTTATTTTCGGAGCTGCTGTGTCATCACCATCTTGGCTTCTCCAGGTGCCGTTGGCCAGTGTCGGCTGGCAACACCCAGGGGGAGGGCCTTCTCTGTGGGCACTCCGACCCTCTGGAATCAGATGCCCCTCGAGCTCCGGATGTCCCCTGATCTCCGCTCCTTCCGCCGTGACTTGAAGACGTGGTTGTTTTGAATGGCCAACCTGGACTGAGTGGGGTGTTTTTAAATTATTTTAATTGGTTGTTGTTGTTTAAATTTAACTTTTAATTATTTATTGAACTTTTGGATTTAATGAGTTTTTTATTATTTGTGTTTTCTGTTTTTTATCATTGTTCACTGCCCTGAGTCTCTCAGGAGAAGGGCGGCATATAAATTCAATAAATTCTAATTCCTCCCCTAAGAGCCCCAATCTGATGACCTTCCAACCTGTTGTGACCATGGTACTCCTGGGGAGTCCATTCAACAGCACAGTTCTATTATAAAATGTGTGTGCCACCCACAGCATTAGTGTGCAGGTCAATAGGTCTGCACACAATGAATAGTGTTCATTTATTCTTGCAATCTGATGCCTGCTTGGTCTTAAATCAGTCACTGAACCATGATAATATATCAGTGATAAAAGGAATGTATGTTATCAAACATAGTTCTTTCAGTGCCCATACTTGGAAAGGAAGAATAATTATATTGTTTTCCTCTTTTGAAGCAATACTATATACAGGACCAGAGATCTACCACCTTCATCTAGGGTCTGACAGTTTTATTGCCAATATTTAATTTAATCTTATTTGGATGTAAATTTCTCCTACGAACATTTTATCTTCAGGGTTTTTTTTGTGAAGGGGGGAGGGTTAAAACCAGGAAATAACTGCTGTTGAACTTATAAAAAGGCGTTGTGAAGTAAATATACACACAACAACGATAGCACAGACTCTTAGTAAGATTTTAAAAATTTGTCGGTATTGTTTTCTCCCATGCAAATAATAAAACGATTTAATGTTCCATAAAATAACTCCAACAGTTAATTTAAATCATACTCTAATGTGAACTTCCACCCAAAGGTTAAGTGGACCATATCTCTAACCAAATAATCTGTATAAAGAACAATCACGGGTTCAATCCTTACACTGATAGAATCAGTCCTCCCAGATAAACCAGACAGGAAACAGGATTTGATTTTTATTGTAAAGCTGCATTAACAGAACGTTGCAAGTGTAAAAGCACATACTTCCCACCACCATCCCTTTTAATTGTTTGATCTTCTCACTGTTAAGATTAACAGATTAACAGAGTAGGAAGGGACCTTGTAGGTCTAGTCCAACTCCCTGCCCAAGCAGGACACCTTACACCATTTCTGAGAAATAACAGTCCAGTCTCTTGAAAGCCTCCAGTGATGAAACTCCCACAACTTCCAAAGGCAACTTCTGTCCCATTGGTTGACTGTTCTGTCAGAAAATTTCTTCTTATTTCTAGGTTGAATCTCTCCTTGATCAGTTTCCTTCCATTATTTCTGTTGAGATTCTGCCTCAAGTACCTTTCTTTCCACATGGAGACCAGTTCTGAACTTCGTGCTTGATGTGGAAAAGAACGAAACTCTGACTTCGGGTTTTATAGATTAGAGTCTGATAGACTATTCATACTATTATGAAAAGGCAAAAAGCAGCGATTTGATGTTAATGCCTTATTTTACTGTAGCAGAGAGAGTCGGAAGTCAGTGCTTCTTTTTCTCTTTTTTCTCCCCTATCTTTCCTCACTTCTCTTCCCCCTTTCCCCTCCCTCCTCACTGCTCTTCTATTTACTTTTGTATTTTATAATACTCTATAGCTCAATTAAAAAATGTTTTTTTTTAAAAAAAAAAAAGATTCTGCCTCTTGTCTTATTGTATCCTAGGCTGAATCTCTTCCCCTCTTTCCCCAATTTTTCATTTCGCCATTTTCAAATATTTTAAAAAGTTGTGATGCTTGGCATTCCTCCTGAAGAACATATTGATTTACTGATGAAATTTAGTTTCTGCCCAACTCGTATACAACGACAATAGGCAGCTTACAATATAAAAGCATTTAAAAAGCTTTAAAATCCTAAAGTCCTAAAACACAGCCTATAAAATCACTAACAAACTATTTAAAAAAATTAAGATTAGATGACAAAGAAGAGAACCAGACACAAGGGAAGAGGAATTAAGTTTAATGTGTTAAGATTAATTTAGATTTTATGGGTGCAAGTTCCCACTAAGTCCAAAATTATTTTTCCACTCTACAAAGAATATAACATTGACTTGTTTGATCAGGAACAAGATAATACGTACTTTTGTTGGAAAACATTTAAGGACATTTTACTGAAAATGGACAGAAATGAGTTCATTTAATTCTGGATCAGATGGCTGAAAGAGGTTGAAGAAGCAACTACGTAATATCATTTTAACTGGGATGGAAAGTTACTAAGTTTATACCTGCTGTAAAGAATATCAGAAGTCACTTCTTTAAATGTCTTTTCCTTTTTCTGCACTTTTACCTCTATCTTTTCTTTCTTAATCTCATTTTCTATACTTTTTTCATGTTTATCTTTTGTGTGTGTAAAAATCTCTAAAAATATATTTTAAAAAGATTACAGAAAGGTGAAATTTAACATGTAGCAAGGTGAAATTGTTTATCCATAAATTGCAGTGTCGGCAGATTCTTTGAAACGGTGAGACTGCATGTCCAATCTGATCATATACATCCAACCATCTATCCATTCATCCAAAGCTAGTAAAGTGAAAAGGCCCTCAGTAGTACCCTGGTTCCATCTTTATTTCCAAACACGCCCTAAAAGTGCCCACAAGCATTCCAAACAAATAATAAAAAAGATATGCTGTTGCATCTTCATTCTTTATTAGGAACACATTCATCTGCCCAGAAAAAAGATAAAAGTAATTCAATATTATAGAGGGCCCAAAAGATGTTCATAAAGGTGTGGCAACTCAATCTGCTGGTAAGGCTTTGCTCACTATGGCTGCCATTTTGCAGTAAGCAGAGCACCCCTCCGGCTACATGGCCATTATTATTAAATCCCAATACATTGAGTGGCTAAATAATGGGGAAAGCTGTTTTTGATCATCCATTATTTCTCTCCAAGGACAGAATCAAGTAATTTTCCAAATATTGGGGGGGGGGGGTAGAAGACAGCAGCGCCATTAACCCTAACCAATTATTAAAATTAAAACATTGAAGAAAAAATGGAGAGTTATTATCGTGATTGAAAAAGGAGTTCTATGAAGATTTTGGAATGATGTATGCGTATCTCAAAATGTTCCTCACAAAATAAAAGCCAACAATGCTTATTATTCTAACAACTTTGCACCATTACAGGAAAATTCCCACACCCGAGTAAATACACATTAGTGCAACATCAACTTCATGTTTTTGGCATTTCTGAATCTATAAAAATTAGTTGTATACATAAAATACAGCAATTACAGGGTCACTTATGGTAAATCTGTAGGGAAAGATACAGGGATGGCTGCATTTAAACGTATTTTAATGTATTTCAAAGTAAAGTGATACATCCAGGACAAGACTAAAAGTGAAGCTTCCTTTGTATAAGCTGAAATAAAACAAAGGGGGAAGATGATACCCAGAATGAAATACAATTAAAGTAATAAGAAGCAGTTACATGTCAGAAATCATACAAACTAGAAAATGTAGCCTCCTAAAGAACTGCATATTTAATTACTATAAAAATAGCAACTAACTGAAAGAGGAGGAATTTCTTCTACCTAGAACATTGTTTATAGGACATAAGTATACTTCTAAATAAGTGGTATACAGCAAGCAAAATCCAAGCAAAAGAGAGGTTCCTCCCACCTACTGTATAATTCTAGGTAGAATATTGGCAGTTCAATCCAAAATTCCCAGATGCTCTGTGTCTTACAATCACTGTTCCAGTTTGCTTCATTGGCATCATGAAGGACATTACCCTGACTCAGCTCACAAGATCAGAAATCAGATTAAATGTAGTTAAGCACGAATACAGGCCAACTAAAACATACGTGGGCAGTCCCCATTCTAAAGATTTTCCTGTACCTTTTGGTACATTGATGTGGATGTCCGATTAAAAGGTCATATTATTATATATGAAAGGCAGAGGGTTAGATGTGTTGCTATACAGGACACTGCTATTCTATCTGAGTTTATCATGAGTAAAGATGTTAATTTTGCATGTGGAATCTACAGTATGGATGGACAAATCTTTCAAATTCAGTTTGTTGAACTTGATATTTTTTCTTCCAGATTTGCATCACCATATATAAAGTTTGGTGCACTTCTTTGAATGTATAGCCTTTGGTTTGCAATGTTGATTAATGCAGGGCTTTTGCAAAAAATTCTTTCGATAGATTGAAATTTTTGCATATAGTATATTGTACATTTGCACAATATAGTTCATTAGTGTACAACAAGTGACTCTCCTATTTTGATGGTGTGGGAGGATGAATAAGGAAATATAACCTTCCTTTCCAGTAAATACAGTTCACTCACATTTGAGTGTGAACAAAATAGTTTCTTGTTCATTTGATTTGATTTCTATACTCTGGAAGTCCATGGTGCATCACCAATTGAAAATGCCAATGTACACATTCTGTTTTATTTATTAACTTAAAAATGTATCGACTGCTTGTGGACTTTAAATAAGTGGTTTAGCTTATTAATTTCCACATGTACATGGAACTAGCAAAGTGACAAATTGAGACCTCAATATTCCTTGAGTTGGGTGAAATTTCTAATCAGTGCTTGCATTTTCTTTCTGTTTCTGGCTGCAGTGAAACAGAATAATATTTATAATTCTATTTTTTAAATGGGTGGACATCTCTGATGCTGTAAAAGCTATCTACTTGTAGAATGAGTATTCTCTCTACTCTCTTTAACACTGTACAAATGGAAAGAAACAAAAGTTGTACAGACTGTTAACAGAATATAAAGATTGGCATAAGCTACAATTTACTGAGCATAATGTTTCAGTTCATGAGCTCATTTAATTCTTATTAAATCCTACATAAAAATATATTGATGTGAATATTTAAACATTAATTCAATTGTCTTTCCTACCACATTCATCTGAATTATTTCTGCTTCTTCATCTAATTATTCCCACAAGTTATGTGAACCCAGTTTGAGTATTTAAATATCATAAATCAGATCCTAGATGATACACTCCACTAGATGTTTTGGCTTTCCTTTTTACAATTGTTCGTCCTGAACATGAAAGGGTTGGACTTACAGTTCCTGTTTTACAGTTCTTTATAAGAAATTTGTGTTTTGAAGAGTGCTGTCGTCATTAAAAAGAAGGCAGTTCTAGTTCTTGCCAGCTAACTTGAAAAGTTGACAGTACAAACTTGACACTTTCCTTGCCAAGTAAATGTCTCTGTGCAGCAGCCAGGAAATTTGGTTGTAAATCCCATTATTCCAACTTTGACACATGTTTACTTTGTGCTACCGTGTCACCTGCAAATAAAAGGGAAAGACAAATGAGAATCATATGTATAAATATTGTTGCTGATAATTGGCTTTTAAAACCCCTTCAGAAAGTTTAAATTGTGTAGAATGAAGATAAAACACATACAAAGATAAAACCAATACTTTATCCTCACAGACAGATCTTTGCAGTAGCATCTGAGAGAACCAATGGCTTGGGAAAAAGGTGAATTTTAACCTGTTGACAAACTGTGATTATGTTAGATATGTTCCAGCAATAGTAGTAATCCAGCTGCAAATGGTTTAGTCACAGAAGTCCAGTTTTGACCTTTGTGCATGATTTCAAACTGCTAGGTAGGCAAGAGTTGGGGCAGAAATGGGAGGGTGAAGGAGGTCCCGTTTCTGCCTCAGCTCCTGCCCACCTAGCAGTTTGAAAGCGTGCAAATACAAATAGATTAATGGGTACCACTTTGGTGGGAAGGTAACAAAATTCCGTGCACCTTTGACATATAATCATGCTGGCCACATGACCATGGAAAATGTCTAAAGACAATGGCTCCCTTAGAGAAGAAACAGAGATGAGCACCAGGCACTAGTTGGACATGACAGGACAGGGAAACCTGAAAATGCAGTTCATGTGTTGAGAGGATGTAATGTCCTATAAATGATGCGCTATGAACCTCTCTTTTCCTACATTTCCCATTTTCACTTTTGAAGGAAGGCAATGAGCAACTTCCAATCCTGGGTTTCAATGAATTGTAAATCTGTATTTACAAAAAAACCCACAATGGTACAGTGGTTAGAATGCACTATTGCAGGCTAACTCTGCCCACGCCCAACAGTTTGGTCCTGACCAGCTCAAGGTTGACTCATCCTTCCATCCTTCCGAGGTCAGTAAAATGAAGACCCCAATTGTTGGGGGGGGGGCAATATGCTGAATCTGTAACTGCTTAGAGAGGGCTGTAAAATACTATGAAGTTGTATATAAGTGCAAGTGTTATTATTATTGCTAATTGCAGTTTGCAACTGTGGTACGTATGGCAATCTGTTTGTGGGGAAATGCTCCTTTTGTTCTCAAGACAAAACCTGAAGCTAGAATCAAAGGTGTTTCAGGATTCACTATTACGAGTCCTTCCTTCTAGAGATTCACCAAATACTGAGCACCTATGGCAGTACTGTGTTGTTTTTCCCTTAGTAAACTTCATGTTTTATTTCATTATTTTTTCAATTCATACATCTCAAGTTCGTGACTGTGGGTTAATGATGCTGAATAGTATAAAATCATAACAAAAGTAGAGAAACAAAAAAACACAATGATAAAACAACCGGGATAAAAACAATTCCATCTATCACAAATAAACATAAACAATGCACAGGCTCTGGCCTACCTCCCGACCTTCTGGCCTATTGGGAAAGCTAAGTTTTTAAGGCCTTACCAATTAAGGTCAGGACCCATCTGATCTCCAGTGTATGGCATTCCAAAAGGTGGGTGCCATGACAGAAAATGTTTCCTTCTTGAACCCAACCAGATTGCATCCCTTAGAAGAGAGAACCTAAACATTTTCTGCCAATCCTAATAGGATAGGTAGAAATGGTGGGGAGGGAGGTGGTTCCTCATATAACTTGGCCCCATTTTGTGCTTTTGGAGGCAAAAAAGAGTAATTATGGCATTGATTTGTAACACTGGAGGTTTTTAAGAAGAGATTGGACAAACATTTGTCTGAAATGGTACAAGGTTTCCTGCTTGAGCATGGGAGTGGACAAGAAGACCACCAAGATCCCTTCTAACTGTTATTCTAATTCAACAAGAGCTAAAGCAAGAGTCCCAATCAGTAGTCCAGAGACCACTGGTAGAACTTTGAAGGGAACTGTAAGGGCTCCTTAGCATAGGGGCATTTTTCTTAATCGCTCAAAACTTGCAAATGCCAAATACTGGGCGATTTCAAACAAGAATACTGGCAACTCAATGCTTGGAAGGTGCTTCAATTAAAAGCCACACATCATTTTTTCCTGAAGATTGGCAACTTATGAAAGTCAACTGGGACAGTGGTCCCCAACCTTTTTGGCTTTTCGAACCAGGGTTCTAAGTGATACACCCACCTATCAGGGTTCTAAATGATACACCCATAGCAAACAAAACTCCAAGGTTCCTCAAAGAATAGTTTTATTGGATCTATCAAATTGGCATGTTGTTGTTGTTGTTGTTGTTGTTAGTTGTGAAGTTGTGTCCGACCTATCATGACCCTAAGGACAATGTTCCTTCAGGCTGTCCTGTTCTCCACCATCCCCCAGAGTCCACTTAAGCATGCACCGACTGCTTCAGTGACTCCATCCAGCCACGTCATTCTCTGTTGTCCTTATTCTTCTTTTGCCCTCAATTGCTTCCAGCATTAGGCTTTTCTCCAATGAGTCTTTCCTTCTCATGAGGTGGCCAAAGTATTTGAATGTCATCAAACTGGCATAGATCTGGTGAAAACTGACTCTGAAAGTTCCCATGGTTTTCACCTAATTAAAAGTAAAAATTCTTTCCCCAATCAATCACATGGTCCAATTGAGGTGCCATCCAGTTGCCAGGTAACATCACTCCTCCTCTCTTGCCAGGTGTGAGAATGTCCTTGGTTCCCAATTGAAAGTATTTTGTTTTGGCTACAAAACCCCAGCTATCTCTATTCCCCCCTCCCTATCCCTGAGCTCCAGTGTAGCAACACTGAAGTGACAAAATGGCTTCTGTCAGGTCAGTTTCAGGGTTGACGGGGAGAGGGGAGAGAGGGGATGGTTCCATGTGAATGGCATGCGCTTGTGCACACAGCTCCATTTGCTCAGGGGGCAAGTGCGTGTGCCTGATGCTCACGTAAGTAGAGCTGCACGCACACATGTGCTCACCCACCACTTGCACAGCCCAGTTCTGAACAGGCCCCAGCCCCAGGGGTTGGGGACCCTGATCTAAGGGGATCGTGTATAATATTGAGCCTGATCTTCCAAAGAGTTCATGAAAGGAGGAGTGCACATGAAGGAAATGGTCCCAATAAAGAGAAGAAACGTAACAGCAGAGTTAAAGGATTAGCAGGACTCTCTGGAATCAGCGAGAAAAAGAACTTCAGACTCTTAGGTAAATGCTGACAAAAGATAAGGAATATTCAAAAGCTTTTAACTTTGTTTCAGATAACTACCTTGGCCTTTTAAGCTTTCACAATACATTGTATGTACATTTTGAAACAGCTCAGTTAGTTATGCTCAGTGAATGTAAACAATAAAGTACATTCCATTGATTTTTATTTAGTTTTGTAATCCTTTCAAAACTGGCTTATCTGTGTGCTAGAATTCATCTTGTCCAAACAGTTATCGTAGCTATTAACAACATGCAAAAGCATCATTAGCCATGGTTTTGTAGATGCTTTTCTTTTTATGTTTCTATCAAATGACTTTTTCAGGTCCAGCGCAGCTGAGTGGAATAAGTTCCTTTTTAAAGGAGCTGAAGCCTTCCTTGCTAAAAGCTCTGAGAGACTTTTCAAATACCTAATCATTTGTAAAGAGATGTTCATGAATTATCCTGAGACTTCTGTTCTCATTTCCCTCCCATGCCTGTAATACCAAAGCTTTCACATGGCACAATCTGCATAATCAATATACAAAGTGGATGCAAACTCTGTCTGGCTTTCACACTCAGGCTAACCATCTTCAAACTAGTTTTAAAATTAATACTGCATAAAGTATATCAATATTAGCTCTTCTATCATGATTGGAGTTTGAAAAATTTCCTAAAACTGGTTACTTGCATTAACTGGCTGCCATGGAGTGTCCTCATTTTTTTTTTCTGAGTAAATGCATTATTAAATAGACTCTATTTTAACCAAGTTTTGGAAATCCTATGTAGTGTAACTTCTGAACCTGTACACCAGTGGTTCTCAACCTTCCTAATGCCTCAACACTTTAATATAGTTCCTCATGTTGTGATGACCCCCAACCATAAAATTATTTTCACATACACCTGGTGATAGTTGAACCAAGATCTTAGTAAACTAACAGATTGAAGTATATTAACTACGGATATATGCTCCATTTCTTGTGAATGATTTATTTAGAGATGGAATGTACAGTTGCATTTTTATCCTTTGTTTCTTTTTTGTAAATTTGAAAATTTAATAAAGTCTGTTTCTAAAATTAAAAAAACCCAATTCTATTTAATTATTTTATTTTATTTTAATTAATTTTTGCCATTCACATTTCATTCTGTCCCTCCTGTAAAACATGCTTTACTGTGGTTGTGTTCTTGTGACCTGCCAAGCCAAAACTAAATAATATTGTGGCTTAGCATAAAGACCGATTCAAGCCAAAGAGGTAGAAAATAGATAGGAATGGATGAGAATGTCATGCATCTAATTCCAAGAATCTATCCATCTGTTTTCCTTCTAAACTACCTTTAAAAATAGAAATGTGCATTCAACTGCATTTTTATGCATTGTTCCATTATCTGGATGGTGTGTGTGTGGGGGGGGTGTGCGCGCGCGTAAGATAGATAGATAGATAGATAGATAGATAGATAGATAGATAGATAGATAGATAGATAGATAGAGGAGATGAGGTCTGTTCTCCCTTGCCTCATCTTTTGTACAATCCGGTTGGAAGACCCAACTCAGGCCACTGAGTCCTGCTCTACGCAAGATTTCAGATCAAAGCGCCCAAGAGAGAGGCTTTCTTCTTTAAAAATTTAAAACACGGCACCTGCCATCCAAGATAAAAATCTTTCTGACAATGTGCAAGTGTATTATGCTGTGGTCTTCTATTCTGGTTGGTAAGATATGGCTGTCCTGCTGGAGCTTGGAGGTCAGCCAACTTACAAAATATTGGCCAGGGCAGTAGTCATCCTTCTGTGTGCTCTCACTTAAGCCCTGAATTTCTGAGCTACTGAAATTCACCTTTAATTGTCAGTGCAAAAGAGGAGATGGGGAGCAGAATACTTGTTACTGTAGGAGGTTAGCACCCACCCCACTCGTAGAAAAATGAAATATTCTAGGAAATATTATAAAAGAAGAAAAGGAGAAACTTATTTTTAAAGACAAAGCAGCTTCCTGCAGCTCCTGCCCCCTCTTCAAGCGTGATGGGATTAAGCCCTCAGGACATGATGGGATTAGCCACATGGCACCTGGGAAGACTGTATCACCCAGCAAGTTT
>JANHFR010001845.1:100257-115548 GCA_032468015.1 Mimophis mahfalensis | reverse complement strand
ATCTGAGCTAACATGACTGGAAGAGGAATGCTGGGAATTGAAGTCCACGAGTCATAAAAGAGCCAAGTTTGCCTACCCCTGACCTAGACCATCTTTTGTGTCCTTTGGACGAGCAAAATTAATTGGAAAGCCAGATTCACTTAACAACTGTGTTACTAATTTAACAACTGCAAGTGATTCACTTAACAAATGTGGGAAGAAAAGTCGCAAAATGGGGCAAATGTCACTTAACAAATGTCTCACTCAGCAACATAAATTCTGGGCTCCATTGTTGGTCCTAAATTGAGGATTACCAGTATGTATGCAATCATGATGCCAATTTGTCAACCCTTTAAAGTACAGCTAAGAAATAGCTACAGCAGAAAATTGAGGAATGCCCTTTATTAAGTTAGAATGACAAATTTTAAACAATCTGCCCATGTTTCACTCCCTCCCATGAACAAAATTAAGAGTTATTGTGAGTTTCCTTCTTCTGTCTTCCTCTTTCTCAAGGCCGATCAATCTTCCCTATAAATCCACCTTCTGTGGGCCATTCTTTCCTGCAAGGTCAGCTGTACCTTCCTTCCTTTACACAACTTACACCCATTTAGACCGATTTAAGTTTCTTAGTCATAACCAGGTATATGTAGAACTAAGCCTCACTCTGCTCAGCTGCAATCTATATTCCTGATTTCGACAGCAGTTAACCAGCTCCAGGGCACCATGGCAAACAGACAGTTCCTTCTAATAACCAGTCCACTTTTTCATTCTGGTTATTCATATTGAGGTTTGTGAAATGAGCTGGCAGGGTAGCTGGGTGACATCTTTATAATCCTTGTAATCTGATTGAATGGAAGCTATTCCTCAGTTCAAATAAAGTTACTAGACAAGATATTGGTTCACAAAACAAACTCAATTAGAACCTGAAATATGAAAACAAATATTAACTCGGTTAGCTATTATTATTTTCTCATGTCAGTGATATCTGAATCTTCCCTCCTGGTTAGAATTCCTCATTCTACAGAAGGGGTATAAAATCCCTCTTCTTATATGTAAAGATGAAACAGCAGATTATTAAATCATAGGGCATTTTTTTGCTTCAACATCTAAATTAGCTTAACTGACAGCAGATTGATAATGGTAGACTTGCTAGCTTGGGTGCTGATGCAATTATTTCATTTCCCCTGTGCATTTCCCCTGTGCAAAAAATAAATTTATGTCTGAAGTTTACTTAATATCAAATACCAATAATCTCTCCAAAGTCTGCCTGTCTCGACCCCTAGCCTTAACCGTGTGTGTGTGTGTGTGTGTGTGTGTGTGTGTGTGTGCGTGCGTGCTACCTTGATTCCAGGAGAAAGCTGCACTTTCTTTGTTAGTGGAATGTAAGCCACCCAGAGACATTGATTGAGATGGGCTGCTATGGCAACTGAATAAATAAACAATTAATAAAATAAATAAGTGACATGCTTAGGGCAAGTTTAAAAAAAAAAGTTGGGTAGAGGGAATCCAATACAACTTTCTTTTCTCCTAACGAAAGGCCCAATTTAGCTTAATGCTTCCAAGTCATTAATCCTGGTAACAGTATCATAATATCAGGGGTGGGCTGCTACGGGTTCACACGGGTTCGGGTAATCCTCTAGCTAAGATTCTGCACAGTTCGACGAACCAGTAAATCCCACCCCTGGCTGGCTCCAGAAGGCTGGAAACAGGCCCATTTCCGAACAAGACCTCTGAAGCCCCGGGGAGGCTATTTTTGCCCTCCCAGATACTCAAGGAAAGCTTCTGGAGCCCAGGGAGGGCAAAAATCCCCACACACACCATGGTGCAGGAGGCCAACTAGGCCACACCCACCATGGCCATGCCTACCCAGCAACCGAGCAGAGAACCAGTTGCTGAAATTTTTGAAGCTCACCTGTTGGGAGTATTTCTGCATCATGCAAATACCTGATACCTCTGGTAGAGGAGGGGGCCTTGCCCAATCTCCTCCCCCTTACTTTCTCAGGAAGGGGAGGTCCCAAAAGTTCTCCTAAGGACATTGTGCTCTCCTAGGATCACTTCCTTCCAGTTACCTAAAGAGAGCAGTCATGTGGCCACATGACTGCCAAGAATACAATGGACTAGACTAGGTAGCATTTACTTCTTTGTTATATTTGTATTTAACAAATAGTTTTTCTTCACCACTAAGCAATAGCAACGATCCATCCTTTTTAATCCCTCTAACGCCACCCCTGCTTAATATTGTCAAATTAGCCCTCTAAATCTTGGCAGCAAATCTGCAGAATTTCTGCAAGGCTCCAAGTTGTAGAATGTACCATAGGATGTAGGAATACCTGCATTTCTCAGGGTGTTTATCGCAGGCTTATTTTACACATGGGTAATAGTTTTGGTCCTAAAGGCTACTTGTGGTTCCAGGTTGGGTCCCCACCCACTCCAGCCAGACCACATTGCATATGATGCACACACATCTGAGGGGTCCTTGGTGCTCTCTGAGCTTACTTCTTTTCTTGCAGACATTTCATTATCCAAACTAGGTAACATCATCAGCGCTTGTCTAGCTTGGTGTTACTTAGTATGGGTAATGAAAACATCTGCAAGAAAAGAAGCAAGCTCAGACAGCACCAAGGACCCCTCATTTCAACCCTGAGCTTGAAATATTCTCCTTTATTGGTATCTATTCACCTTTTCATTCTTCTTCCCAGGGAGGCCTACCCCAAACCAAGGGAGCATCACGGTTTTCCCAAAGCCACTGGAAAAAAATTTAAAATGAGTTTAACTCCAGTAAGATTGATCAGTACAGTAGTGTCAGTATAAATAAGGCTCATTTCCCTCACTGTAGCTCCCTTCATAATAGGATTCTAGGCATGATTAAGATTGGTAACTGCTATCACTGGAGAAGACAATCTTGGAGTTCCCCAAACAACGGGGTCCTTCTTCCACAGATAAACTTTCTCACAGAATCAAATGTGTATGCATGTTTCTTTTTACTTTCATAGGTTCATAAACGCTACAGAATAACATCAACCCCAATAATACCAACATCACATTTGCCGAAGACAATGGGATCAAGAACTATTCTTACCCTTACTGCAATGAAACATTTCAAAGTAGTTCTCCTAAAAATGTTTTCTGGGGGGGCAGGGGGAGGAATGGACATATTTTCAAGGGAGACTTTAAGGCAGGGCTGTCAAACTCGAGGTCCGTGGATCCGATGTGTCACATGCCTGCCACGCCCACTCCCGGTTTAGCGAAGGTGGGAAAGGTCGGGATACGTCACGTGACGACGCAAGTTTGACACCCCTGTTTCAGGGAGCAATTGAATGCATATTTCAATGATGGAATTAAATCCTTTAGGTTTACATATCTCTCAAGCAGAGGATTAGACCAGAAGACTTCCAAGATCCCTTCTAACCCAATGATTCTATGTTGTGTTCTAAGATAAATTAGCAAGGAGGGAACAAAACCTATTGCCTGTAATATTTCATACAAACCCTTTCAGCATCATGCAGTATACAGAATACAGGTATACACTTTGTGGCCCAATTGCATTATAGTTAGACCTTCACAATGTGGGGCTCTCCAAACGTACGTGGACTACAATCCCCATCACTCCTAGCCATCTGGCAAACATCTGGAATTGTAACTTAAAGTTTGCTAGGTGCCTTGCTTAGAGTACTTCACTTAATGGCAGGACACAAAGCTTACCCACCTTCTGGAAAGAAACTGCCCATCTTGTTTGAGATATAACCACGCCAGGTGTGTTTATTCCCCCCAAAAAAGGCAAAAAGCCTACATCTCTTGATCACATTGAATTCAAGTGTTTACGGCTTGTTTAAAAAAGAGACAAGAGGCTGACCTTTACAGAACACAATACCCTGTGGCTCCGCTGGAGTCCTCCAACTGCCGCAAAAGGCAGTTAAAAATCACTGCAGTTCCTCTCCCTCCCCCTTTCTGTTCCATTTTGTAATTCTTCTTTTCATTTGCTAGGCTGCTTTGAGAGCTGAGCAAATCAATAGAACTGGGGGAAGCAGGCATCAAGACCATTTTTGGGGGAGTCTCACAGAACCCCTAGGAAACAGGAAACAGAGACCTGCCAGTGGGTGACTCTGGCTGCAGCATTAAGCTCTCGAGTGGCTACATACAATGAATAAAAGGCAATGATATTGCATAGCACAAAATTGCATAGGCTAGTATGTATGTATAGAGGCACAATTAGGAATAAATGCTATAATTTATATAAGGTACATAATAGGGTTGAATACAACCAATGGCCTGCTTGCCTGCTCTCTTGCTTTTGGGTGGGTTAACCCTTCATGCTCCAATCTGGATTAAGGCTATCAGGCACAGGAACAGGATATATAAATTGTCCTCATGTTCAGTAATGCTGCCTTAAAATGCACTCTTGTACCTTTTCTACTCAGGAATATAGACGTGGTTTCATGGAGTACAGGGAGTCCTCAACTTAGGAGCACAATCAAGCCCAACGTTTATGTTATTAAGTGAGAAAATTGTTAAGTGAATTTGCCCCATTTTACAACTCTTCCTTCCACATTTGTTAAGTGAATCACTGCAGTTGTTAAATTAGTGACATGGTTGTAAAGTGAACCTGGTTTCCCCATTGCCTTTGCTTGTCGGAAGGTCACAAAACTGGAACTCTGGGACACTGCAAGTGTCATAAATGTGAGTCAGTTGTCAAGCATCCTAATGTAAATCACATGACCACAGGGATGCTGCAACAGACATAAGTGTGAAAAATTGTCATAAGTTACTTTTTTCAGTGCCATTGAAACTTTGAAATGAACTGTTGTAAGTCGAGGACTACCTGTATATAAATTGGTTTCATGGAGTATATAAATTGAAATCAAGAGACCAATTGACTGCAGACAGATATGGTTTTCATTTTCACAGCTAAGGAAAAGATTTAGGGTAGATAACAGGACATTTGGAATTGAGCAACTGAATGATATACAAATGAAGAGCATCAAATTACCCAAATGTATAAACGCTTGCTGAAATTTGAAGGATGAACAAGTGAAAAAATGTATGATAAATGGGCTAAGAATTTTATCTAATCTAATATAAAATATTGTTGGAAAATTGGGAAAACGTGGTTGAAAGGTTTGAAATTTACATTACAATTCAAAAGAGAATCTCCACAAAATGATGTATAAAGGTACTTTATGTTGTGAATGCGGGGAACATAAAGGATAATTTTAGCATGCCTGATGGACTTGTAAAAAAGCCAGAAAATTTTGAGTTCCAATACAAGCGCTGACAAAGAATTTTAAAGACTAAAATTCAGCTAAACCAGACCTTTTATTGTTGAAATTAATGGACAGACAACTAGAAAAGAGCCCTGGAAAATTATTTTGATACATGAACACAGTTGTGAAGCTGTATGTACAAAAAGATGGAAAGATTCTGATGTGCCCCCAATGCAAGAGTAGATGGGGAAGATGACACAACTAGCAGATATGGCATAATTAACTTGTTGACTTAGAGTAAGGTCAACTATTAGTGCCTGAAAACAATGGACCTATTCCTGAAAAAGAGAGGGGAAAAAAACCTTATGATTTATAAGTTTGATGATTAGAAAGTATAGCTTATGAAAAAAGGAAATTATGATATCATCGTAGAGAGAGAAAAAATATAAATATATTTATAATAGCTGTCAGAAAGCTATTTCTTCATTATCTTTTCTTGCCGTTCTTTTCTATGTTTTTTACTTATTTACTATTCTTTATTTCCTTTGCTTCTTTTCTAATATTTGTATTCCCTTTTTCTTATTAAAAACGGATTCAATAAAAAATTGTCTTTTTTAAAAAAAGAATATGCATGTTGTTTGTCAGTTACCTTGTTCTGGGATTATTATTGTTATCGTTTTTAGTTTACTTTCTAATCTAGACTATAACCTTGGAATTTCCTGGTAGGTCTCACATCCAAATCACGACCAACTTTCACAACCCTTGACTTTTCCATAAAGGTAATAAATTGCCATCTAACTTGGGAACAATGATTCATTAATTCTTTTAAAAACTCTCATATGTAGGAAGTTAGCACCCACACCTCGCCTAGAAAAATGAAATATTCTAGGAAATATTAAAAAAAAAGCAGAATATTATAGTTCCATGGATGAGAAAAGGAGAAACATATTTTTAAAGACAAAGCAGCTTCCTGCAGCTCCCTGCCCCCTCTTCAAGGGTGATGGGATTAAGCCCTCAGGATATGATGGGATTAGCCACATGGCACCTGGAAGACTGTATCACCCAGCAAGTTTCAAACAAAGTTAGTTAAGACCCCCACCCCTTGGGAGTCTGACAGCCAATGGAAAACATTTCTTGTACAGGAACAGGAAACTCTAAGGCAGGGCCCAACAGAGGGTATAAAACCAAGGGACTCTCAGCATCTCTGCCCTTTTTCGCCCAGGAGCTCCAAAGCATGTGGTTCACCATTAAACCATCTTTCCAAACAGCCTCCACGTTTCCAGTGTCTTTTTTCCCACTTGGAACTGAACTCAGATGGACATTTCTTCCAACCCATGGTACCAATGGAATTTGTTTTTTTAAAGACATCTTCAAATTGATGTCTATGGATATTTTTAAATAATAATCATGGTGAGGAGAATGAAGTTCCCCTCCTCCTGCCCAACAATTCAGATCCAGATCACTGTATCTGCACACACACCAAAACCAAATACAAAATGAAAGAGAAGCTGCCTAATAAATATTTTACATGTCATATGTTGTCCCACCTCTAATAAATGAAGGGCAGCTTAAAGATCGCAGTTCTCCCTTTTTAACACTCTTTATCTTTGAAGTAGACTTAAACCCGACAGTTCTTCAAATATTGGATGACTTTAAACAGAGAACTGCATGCCATAATTAAGATGGGCGACGATACTTCCTTCTAGTACTCAAATAAAAGCTTTACCTGCTCTTCCTCATAAGAAGTACTGTATTGAAAAATATTCTGTTAAAGTCTATTCAATAAAATGAACTCAGCCTTTTTCAAAGCAGTAAGCAAGGGCAAACCAAACCACGTCCTGCAATATAATCAACTACGTTATAGTTAAAATGCCGCTTGTGGGGGGCGAGAGCCCTAATGAGCAGGCATATGCATGGAATGAGGGCTGTTGCTGAGCACTTTGTAAGCCGCCCTGAGTCTTCGGAGAAGGGTGGGATATAAATGGGATTTAAAAAAATAAATAAATAAATAAATAGCAATAGCACTTAGACTTATGTACTGCTCCATACTGCTTCACAGCCCTCTCTAAGTAGCTATAGAGTCAGCATATTGCCCCCAACAATCTGAGTCCTCATTTTACTGACCTTGGAAGGGTGAGCCGCTGAGTCACCCTTGATCTAGTCAGGATCAAACTGCTGGCAGTCAGCAGAGTTAGCCTGCAATACTACTTTCAAACCACTGCACCATCACAGTCTTTGCTGAATCCCAACAATACTTTGAAGATCATAGATAATAGGTTTCTACCTAGCACACTTCCTCTCCACGGATGGAGGGAGGAATTACTGGAGGGTGTGTTGGTAGCCATGGAGGTTTTAAAAAAGAGAAATCTCCTTTGCAGATTGAAGTGAGTATTGTGTGATTTACCAATGGAAGAGAGTATTTGTTGTTCAGGGTTGAACTGTGGGGTCTGACAAAGCAAAAACTCAAGATGTGAGATTTCTCCCTGCATCCCCTTCATGACTTGTGAAAGAGGATTTGATTTATCACTTATTATTAGAGGTATGATGGATCTTGGGTAACTCCCTACATACACATAATTAAAACAAAACCCAAGATAAATTCTAAAAACACTTTATTTGACAAGAAAAGAGAAAAATCCTAACTATCTATATGACAGAAGATTCAGGTACTTACCCGGCAGGCATTACAGTGCAAAGAACAAAGGATGAACTGAAACCAAAACAAACCTTTCTCCTACACATGCTCAGGTGAGCATGGACGTACATGAAAATCAAAACATAGCTCGGTCACATGGAAAACACCATGGTTACAAGATAAGATGTCTCCTACCAACAGCAAAAAGCACTATAATATTGAAGGTAACTGGCAACCAAAAACCCCCGCAGTGACAGGGTCCTTGGTGATTTCTGAGCTTGGTCCTTGCAGATGTTTTATTACCCAACTATGTAATGTCATCAGTGCAGGAGTGATGATGTTACCTAGTTGGGTAGTAAAATATCTGCAAGAAAACAACCAAGTTCAGAGAGCACCAAGGACCCCATCTTTCATATTTAAAGTTCCCCCATTCTTGTATGATATCCTTCAATCCCTCAAATCCTAACACAAGTTATCTCCTGGAACTTGCTATTCTTGTCAACAGTATCACACCATCACGCTGCACACCATCATGCATGCACACTCTTTTGCATGAGTGTATAATATGCACATGCAAAAAAATGGGGAGGTTTTACATCACACACCTGAGTCTTGAGAAAACCATGCTTCCCACAATATATAAAAGTCCTGTGACATTTAGCCTTCAAATGTCACTATAGGGGACAGTGGTGCAGTAGATTACACCATCTTGATAAAAGATGTAGATAAGCAGGTCAATAAAGCCTGCTGGCTGTTTCCAACTCACCCAATTTTCACCGGCTTTCTCTTCTTCCCCTCCCACCTTCCTTGCCATTCTTTTGTTTTAATGATCTAGCTTTACTTCTTTGGCCACAGTATCCGCATTTGTAGACTAACAGCGCTGAGGAACTGCAAAATGTTGTACCAACATTAATTAAACCTTGCAACAGGATAGCTATTATTAGGCCCATTTCACAAATGAGATAGTGTTTAAGTGAAGCCTCAATTGAAAAGACTGGGCTTTCCTTATTTATCAGATTCGAGGCTTCTGGCAGGATGGGTTTTACGTTTAATTACTATTTGAGTTTCTTCCTGCTGATTGCTGTTAGCTCCCAATGATCGCTTTGGCAGTGTTTCTTTCTCTGCTTTAATCAACACACAGAAAAACACACTCTCTCCCTCCCTCCCCCACTATCTCTCTCTAACTCTGTCTTTCCCTCCCTCTCTCTCTCCTTCCCTTCCTCTATCTCTTTCTCCCTCTCTATATCTCCATCTCTCTCTTTATGATCTCTGCAAAGCCCAAAAAGTGGTGCCTAAATTTTTTTCTCAATCCTAGCCCTATTTTGCCTAAACCAGTGGTTCTCAACCTGCGGGTCGGGACCCTTTGGGGGGGGTCGAACGACCCTTTCACAGGGGTCGCCTAAGACCTTTGGAAAACACATATTTCAATACAAATACAGGTGTATGTGAAAATAATTTTATGGTTGGGGGTCATCACAACATGAGGAACTGTATTAAAGGGTTGCGGCATTAGGAAGGTTGAGAACCACTGGCCTAAACCCACATGGGGAAGCACTAGTAAAGTTAGGCAGCTGCAATCTATATCTATAAAAGAGAAGTGTTTGGTGTCTGAGTTTGTGGGTATGTCCCGAATAGGGTCTTCTACCCCTACACCAATCTGCCCCAAACTTGCCGGGCACATACCTTGCACTTCGGAGACAAACATTGGGGGGGGGGTGTCACAAATGCCTTTTTCACCCCCAAAAAGGGTGCCAAAGTGGACACCCCCACTGACATTTCACTGCCAAGCTGTATTGAGCATGTGCAGACAGTTCCCAGGCAAGGCATGCAAACCGGAGGCTCTCCAGCCAATAGAGGCAAGGCATGCAAATCAGGCAAAGAAAGCTAGGAATTGTAGGCATAAATACCCAAGAGAAGCAGGATTATCGGCTAGTCCTAGATAGATAGATAGATAGATAGATAGATAGATAGATAGATAGATAGATAGATAGATAGATAGATGTGGTTTTGTGTGAACACAGTCATCAGACGGACTTTTTTGACCACCCTTTGCAGATACCCTTGACTATCAAGGAAATTCTTTTTTCCTTTATTGTTACTACATATGACCAGTTGCTTAGACACCTCCAAAGCTACGTACAACCCAGTTCTAAAGTTCTGATGATCAGCTGCTCCCCCTTGGGAGTCACATGACTGAATTTTGGGGGTTCAGCAACCAGCCTGCATTCATGGCCATTAATAGCATCCTGCCAATCATGATGTTTCTGCCAAAATCAGGCATTTAATTTGCTTTTTCAGGAAAAACACCACCATTGCGAACAATGGATTCACTTAACTGCCACAGATTCACTTAATGACTATAGTGATTCCCTTAACGACCACTACACAAAAGGTCATAAATTACTTAATAGGACTGATTAATATGTGCAATTAATATATGTATTGAAACTAGTACTGTTGATCTTTTAAATATACAATTATAATACCAATAAATATACTCAATGCATATGCACAAATTTATATGGGCCTGGGGAGGAACTGCTGAAGTCATCAAATACAGGGGGAACTCATCTTACAACCACAACTGACCCCAACATTTATGTTGCTAAGCGGGACATTTGTTAAGTGATTTTTGCCCCATTTTACGACTTTTCTTGCCACAGTTGTTAAGTGAATGACTGCAGTTGTTAAGTTAGTAACCCAGTTGTTAAGTGAATCTGGCATCCCCACTGACTTTGCTTGTCAGAAGGTCACAAAAAGGGATCACATGACCCAGGGACACTGAAAGCATCCTAAATATTGAACAAGTTGCCAAGCATCTGAATTATGATCAGATGATTGTGGGAATGCTGCAATAGTTGTTTAAGTGTGAAAAGTGGTCGTAAGCAGGGGTGGGTTTCAAATTTTTAACCAGCTGATTCTGTGGGCGTGGCTTAATGGGTGTGGCTAAGTGGCCATGTGACAGGGTGGACAGCTCACCCCAATCGCATGCCCACCTAGCCACGCCCACACCAGTCAGAAAATCTATCAAGGCTGGTTTCTGCCCTCCCAGAGCCTCTGTGCATGCCCTGGGGTGGGCGGGGCCAGGTGGTTCTTGCATTTGCTGGTTCCCCGAACCAGCTGATTTTTAACAAGTGGTTCGGGGAAACCGGACCGAACCGGCTGGAACCCACCCCTGGTCGTAAGTCACTTTTTTCAGTAGCGTTCTTACTTTGAACAGTCACTAAAGTACTGTTCTAAGTCAAGGACTACCTGAAGAATTCTCTGCTCAATGCAGAAATAATTATAATAACAGGGAAAGTTTAAACACTATGATATTTTTAAAATAATTCCATTTTTTCAGCTTTCCTGTACTGTAATCATCACAGCCCATTCTGATTTGGGGAGGTAAACTGTGAATGAGAAGGTCAGAAGAAAACAAAATGTAGAAAATACAAGCTGAGTGACTCTTGAGTATAAATACATGTTTTTAATTAAATTGTTGTTTGTTTTCTTATTCCTTGTTCTAGTGCAGGTATAAGGCAATAACCTTATCCATTCCCCTGTTTCTACACAGCAGACTTGTAGCCAATATTTTTATCTCACATACTATTTCCAGGGTTCTTCAGGGTGTATAGTACAACATTTAAACAATGGGAGGCCGAATGCAATTAAAATGATACGTTGTAGACAAGCACTTACAGAAAAAATTCTGTTTGTGAAATGACACTTAGTGCTGTCATTGTTCAAGGATTGCAACAGCACCACTGTTGGTGAGCCTTTGTGATAAGGGTCAATCATACTGGGCCTCTGGGATGTATGCAGTTGTGAAGACTCTATTTTACAACATCTGGAATCACTGAAATTCAGCACAAATTGTACACACACTATTTAATTGTACAGATACCTGCCAGTGTTCATGAGAAAACTAAATAAAGGGAATGGGTAAACCAATGAAGCGCCAGTAAAGTTTAACGTACTTATTTAGAACACGGACAGGTAAAAGTTTGTTGACACTTCCTTAGCTTATTATTCCAAAAAAATACCACAATGGAAGAGAGTCAGTTGGGTTTAGTAATTAAGGTCCCTGGCTAAAAACCAGAAGACTGTGAGACCCTTTTCATACTCTGCCTGAATAGATTTGCCTTGTCATTCCAGCATAATGCTTAGGTATTATATACAGTGCCTAGGGAAAATAGCACATTAAAATAACTCAGACATTTCATACTTTGTCTAAACCTCACACCTTCTATAGGTTTCCGGGGCATTCTATACTATTCTAAACCAGCTTTTTGGGCCTTCTGCGACTTCCAGAAGGCTTGGTTTTCGCCTCCCCCACCCCAGGCTCCAGGGCTTTCCCTAGAGGCTGGGGAGGGCAAAAACGGCCTTCCCCCAGCCTTCTGGAGGCCGGAAATAGCCCCATTTCTGGCCTTCTGTGACTTCTGGGAGGTTCAGTCCCCTCCCCCCCAGGCTCCAGGGCTTTTCCTGGAGGCTGGGGAGGGCAAAAATGGCCTCGCCCAGCCTCCCGGGGGCTGGAAATAGCCCCATTTTGGGACTTCTGAGAGGACCAGTTTTTGCCCTCCCAGAGCCTCCATGGATGCCCTGGGTGGGCAGGGAGGGGCAGGCAGGGCCAGCCAGTTCCTCTATCTACTGGTTTGGTGAACCGGCTGGCATGTTAATAACTGGTTCATGCAAACCAGCCCGAACTGGCTGAAACCCACCCCTGCATCCATCCATCCATCTATCTAGTCAGCCAGCAAAAATTACAAATTCAAATGAACAAAAAGAAAAAAACTAAAATATGAGTAGGGCAATAAACACATTAGTGCACTTATGCATTCCTCCTACTTAGGAACCTATTAAATATGGGATGAGGTCCACAGGAGTTAAATTGAAATTAAAATTATGAGGATAAGACAATTGAATCAGCCAACATATTCCAGACACTGCCAGTAATATAAAAATATCCAGTATACAGGAGAAATTTTATACCTCTTTGTTCCTCTCAGATACCACCCCTGCTACAACATGTAGTATTGTGTAGCAGTACTCAAAATATATGTGGTTTTTTTTGTTTTAAATTATACCCCATCCTCCTTATGCTGGTCTTAGACTGTAAAAAAGATTGATTTAATTTGATTTGATCTGAAAGTTGGAGGTGAATCCTGGCCAAGGACTCAATTGACTCTCTAACATGAAACCACCTTGTAAGCATCTAAAGTTGGCAATATTTTTTTTAAAAAAATTAGCTAACAGAATGCTGTGAGATTAAACAACTCCGCTTTGAAGGTGATACACTTCTGCTGACTTAGTAAGGGCAGCTATATAATATCTTTGGTTCTTGCGCTTTTTTAAATAACTCTGCCCAAGAAAATATAACCAGCTTCAGATCGATACCGAGTTATAAACTGTTTCCCAGACCATATTGGCACCCATCACCTTGCTTGGCACGTTGTGACCTGAAGCCTTGACTGACATTGTATCAAGAGCTTCACGTCTGTTGTGCTGAAGTAGGGACAATATGCCTAGAAATTTTTTGTCTTTTGTGCTTCCAAACTAACGTAAGGATTAGCTTTTTCTCTATAATCCTCAGCAACAGAGAACAGCTAAATACAGGTAGTTCTCAATTTACAGACACAATTGGGACCAGAATTTCCATTGCTAAACAAAGTGGTTATTTAAGTGAGTTGCAGCTTTTTTTTTTGGCATAGTTATTAAGCGGATTACTGCAGTTGTTAAGTGAATTAAACGGATGTAAAGTGAATTTGGTTTCCCCCATGGATTTTGCTTGTCCAAAATTGGCTGGAACGATCTCAAATGACTCTGGGATGCTGCACCCATCATAAATGAATTCAGTTGTCCTCAAATTTTGATCATTTGACTGTGGAAATGTTAAGGGCAAGGATCAGTTATATGTCTGTTTTTCCACTGCTTTTGTAACTTCAAAGGGTCATTAAGCGAATGACCACAACCAGATTTAGCAGCCAGATTTCCAGTATACCTTAAATAAAGTAAACCTAAGGAATATTCAGACATGTTTTTTAATTTAGCAGAAAAACATACTACCTGGCAGTTTCACAGCCTTTCCATCTCTGTGCCCTCCATTATTTAGTTTCTCCCAAAAGTACTGACGTAATTAAAGGTTTAAATAATTACATTTTTAATTTAAATATTTAAATAATTATATTTAAAAGCTGCAACGAACACGCATCTCTGTTTATACATTTTAGTATAAGTTCAGCAGTCCTTCAGATTTATCTTCACGCTTCAGAAGGTAGTTATTGCCACACACACCCCAACCTCTTGAGTCTTTAGCCATTTAAGGTCCAGATGAAACTAGAACAGAATATTTATATCAATTTGTGGGAAATATCTTTGGATTTAACTAATTATTTTAATTTCGGTTTATATGGTAATAAGCTGGTAAATAAACTGGGTCAGGGGTAGGCTCCCAAAATCTTAGCAACAATTTCTCTGCCCAGTTGCTGGGTGGGCATGGCCATGGTAGGTGTGGCCTAGTCGGCCTCCTGCATCAGGGTTGTGGGGCCATTTTTTGCCTTTCCTTGAGCCTACAGGGGGGTGAAAACAGCCTCTCTGGCCTCCAAGGGCTCTCCGGAGGCCGGAAACAGACCCATTTCTGGACTTCCAAAAGGCCCATTTTTCACCCTCCCCAAGCCTCTGTGTGGGCCCTGCACTTACCTGGCATCCAAAACAGGCCATGTGGAGACTCCTGGGAGGGGTCAGCCAGGGGTGGGCGGGGCCAGCCACGAGTGGGATTGGGGGTTCTCCGAACAGGGCAGATTCTTAGCAAACCCCTATGAACCCCTAGCAGCCCACCCTGTGAACTGGGTGGTTGGGGAGGGAGAAGATCTCGGCCACCTGGATTCAGTGGGGTGGGAAGAAGTTGCCAGGCAGTGGGCTGTGGCCTCTAGAACCCTGGAAACCTGGTGTACCTTAGTGGGCTGGGTGAACAGCTGAGTTGGGGTTAGAGATAAGCAGGTGGGTGGGAGTTGCAGCACTATCATGTTTGTAAGGGCAGGCACATTGCCAAGTGCCCAAATTCTGATCACATGACTAAGTTACACATGACTCCGGGCAGGGATCATAACTCTCTTTGTTCCGCATCATAATTTCAAACAGACACTGACCAAACAGTTGTAAATCAAGGACTACTTGTAGCAACTGGATAGCAGGCAGGGCAAGAGACTCAGGGAAAACAGAATAACAGAGTTGGAAGGAACATTGGAGGTCTTCGAATTCAATCCCCTACTCAAGCAGGAAACCCTATATGATTTCAAACAAATGGTTGTCCAACCTCTTTTTAAAAATCTCCAGGGTTGAAGCACCCACAACTTTTGGAAGCAAGTCACTGATTAACTGTTCTGACTGTCAGGAAATTTCTTAGTTCTAGGTTGGGTCTCTCCTAGCTTAATTTCCATCCAATGTTTTTGTCCTGCCTTCAGGTGCTTTGGATAATAGGTTGCCCCCCCACCCACC
>JANHFR010001843.1:21699-35711 GCA_032468015.1 Mimophis mahfalensis | reverse complement strand
ATGTCTTTCTACCGTTGGAAGAAAATGTCCATCTGAGTTCAGTTCCAAGTGGGGAATGGAGGCTGTTGATGGCAAGGATGGGGCCTGAGTTTCTGCCATGAGGTAGAAGAATGGAGTTTCTGCCATGAGGTGGATCTTTTGTTCTGAAGAATGGGCCAGCCAGGAGACTTAACGGGCCATCAGGCAAGGTGCCCTGAGTTTCCACTAGAATATTTCTAAGACAAGGTGGGATCCACACAGGAATTGTTATGACTAACTTCGTCGCCATCTTAATGATGTCACGACCTGGTGGAATGGCTTTCCATCCATCGGAGGAACAGCTCTTCCCTCCCCCGGCAGCCCGTCCAGCTCCTGCCCGGAACTCTCCAGGGTTCTGATAAGCGCTAAGACGCCCTTCGGCGGGGCTCGTCTGGCTCTTCTCCACACAGCCGTGCTAGGACGCGGACTGGTTTTGTTTGTTTAATTCGATGTGGAGGTTGCCCCAAATGCCTCTGGAGGGCTCACGATTCAAAGGAAGCAGCCGCGTTTCTTTCAGCTCTCCACGGACTGCTCTGTAGTTACGGTTCTTCTGTTTCCTTCCTTCTCCTCGCAGGCTCTCTAGGATTGCTCAGCGATGATACATCCGAGATGTACTATCAGCTCTCACTGATATTCATGGTTGCTTATGGATTCTGAGAAGGAATCCATCTGGCCCTGGAGACACGATATGAGGCATTTCCTGCCTCTCCTTCCCCCCAACTCAAGCCTGCTCTTCCATTCTCCCCCCTCAGGGGGATCGGGTGGAATTCATGGTCTGGCCTTTTTTGCCTGTTGCCTTAATCAATAATTAAATACAAGGCTTAGTAAATAAGCGATTTAATAAAATAAAATAAGAAAAAATAATTAAAACACTAGTTTAATTAAAAAGGGAAAGGGGAAAAGCAAAACAGCAAAAATAAATAAATAAAAACAATAAATATATAATATTGTGTATATGTAAATGTGTATATTAAAATGTTCACATTAGAAAACTTTAAATTGAAAACTTTGAATCAAAACAGCATAGCTGTTCTGAGGTAAAAAGAAGCAAATGCAGGAAGAGGCCAATTACTGAAGACTGTTCACCCTCAGGAACCATCCACACATATAACGGTCAGCTCAGCTTTGGAAGAACCTTCAAGCAGCCGAGGGCTGCCGCCTTCTTTGGCACTTCTACAATGCTGGAATGGCTGTGGTGACCACGTCTGACTAGCTGTTTCCCTGGCTTCATTGGGAGAACTACGGTAGGTTCTTCTTTCTCTTTAGTTTGTGTGGTGGTGAGTTCCTTTTCTACCGTCTGCTGCTCCCAAAGAAGAGCTGGCTTCTTTGATCTCAGTCGCCAAACTTTATATTTATGGCACTTCACAAGTCCTATACCAATTTCCCCAACAAACATCTTTTCTCAAACTCCACCACTCAACCTTTATTGCAATGCAATGTGTGGATGACCTTAAGGGAGAAGGGAAAGAGGTGCTGTCCAAGAAACAATCAGACAAAAGAAGGAAGAAATGTGTTTAAATATTAGTAGAGAAGGAAAAGCCCCCAAGGACTTAATGGTCAGAGAAAGAAACCTAGGAAGAGCCCCCCTAATGGATCAGGCAGTTAAAAGTGGTGATGGGAAGATTGGACTTTGGACTTTCACGACTGTGTTGATGTATCCCTAAAGACGATTTAGCTCATCTGGTTGTGTTTCCTGTCAAGTTACCTGGGAGGGCTGATATTTATTCAAGATGCCACCTCAGCTGCACAAACTGGGTAACCACCACTACCAACTGAAAGAGGGTTTTCACCCGGTAGTGGATGCTGAAGAGAACTGGAGTTTTGGTTAAGTGACCCACCAGGTATGGGCCTCAGAGTGTCACACAAAACCTGTATAAATAGCAGCATCGGATGTGTAACAAGAGCCTGCTCTGAGAGCAGCAAGATGTAGGGCAGCAGGACAGCTCCGGGATGGGGACTAAACAAGTGGGTGGGTGTCAGGTTTTTTTTTCCAAACTTGGCAAATTTAAGATGGGTGGACTTCAGCTCCCAAAATTTCTCATCTACCCTTGGCTTCCATCAACTGTGGGAGATGAAGCCCACATATCTTAAAGTTGGGGAAAAAAACTGGTCAAGATCTACATCATCAGTTCAGCTGGGGGAAATTGGGGTCCTTAAAAATCCCCTTAAAAAGGAATAGTGTCACCGTAACAATAAAGGTTTGTCTGTAGAAATCTGACACAGAGGCATGCATAAATGACTTAAAAGGGCAAGAACATCAAAAACTGAATACAAACTTTATTAAGAAAATTAGCAAGTGCTTACATACTTTGCAAAAATATATATTTACAAAAACAAATAGCATGAAGTAGTTATACATTTTTCTTTTCATGATGAAAAGCCTTTTTCACATTATTTTGGGAAAACCTGCAGGCCTGCTAACTAGGCCCCCACCCCATAGAATGACAGCCTGAATCCCTGCTGGTGACCCCTGAACACCACCCACTCCGTCAAACCCTGATCTGATCTTCCTCCAAGCTGTGAGAGCTGCATTTCTCTTAAGGAGCCCTTGCTGGGTGCCTCAAGATGGGGCCGAAATGGGCCACAGCAAGTCTTCCTCAGAGCCCCTCTTTCCCGCCGCCCCCCTTGCCTCCATTTTCTCCCTCCTGAGCAACTGGCTGGGCAGGCATGCTAACTAGCCCAGGGAGTCTGGAGCGTGGCCAAGGGGCATCACCAGGAGCCTCTGGCAAGCATCCCACACGGCTGGCCGGTGGGATTTCCGCCATCCAGCAATGACCCAGGATTCACCTTATCTCAGGGTCTGCTGACACCTCAGGTCTCTTGCCATTTTCATGCCTTTTTACAAACAGGGTTACTGAGGAACAAAGATACCTTTGGAGCATCTGGAATTTGAACCCTAACTCTTGTGTGTCCCTAGATGGTTTTTGAACATTAAATTCATTTTCTCTTTAGTAAAAGCATATATTAAGAATAGGAAGTATTAATTAGCACTCCCAATACGTAGCATAGCTTCCAGAGGTAATACCTGCCCAGCAAATTCCTGTTATTAATAGAATCTTACAAGATCCAAAGCAAGGTTGGGTTACTTTGAGTTGAACAGGGTTTAACTTTGCCAAGGGCATTAAGGAACATAGCATAATATGCAGAATAATCTTATTATATCCAGCAGGGCCAGAAGCAAGTAATTGTGCGTGGAATGGATGTGACTAAAAGGCTGTGAGTGTGTCTATGATGCGCGCCTGCCTGCAGTGTTAGATATAACTGAACCCCCATCAGTCCACATTGCAGTGTTAGATACAACTGAACCCCCATTACCCCCCTCCCGCCACCCCCAAAGTCCCATTATCTAAGTTACTGTTTCTCTACCTCCTCAACCAACTTTAAACTCTTTGGACTTCAAATCCCAGAATTCCCCAGCCAGTGATGTTGGCTGGGGAATTCTGGGACATGAAGTTCAGAGATCATCTGAAATTGCAAGGTGAAGAAACATGATGTAAGTCATTGCCCGGCAACCTGGAGCTGCCTTGACTGCAGCCCTAGGTTTTTCTTCCCCATTACAGGTACCGAAAAGCCACTGCACAGTTTATCTTGAGGTGGGGAACCCACAGAAGTAAACCATACCAGCAAAACATCTTATGATTCTTCCAATAGTAAAAGAACGGATATGCCTCGTCTTTGGTACGTTGAATTTGTAGATGGGAAATACTGGGAAAATATATTTGAAGAAGCTGATTAAGACAGATGACCTAGTAGTAATTGGAGTTTATCTCTGGCATTTCAATTTGAACAAGGAAGGAAACATTTTTGCATTCTAGCTGCATTTAAAGGCCACCTGAGTCCTGTCTGCTCCCAGAGAAAGAATTCCACTCTCATTTCCTGGACGGCAATTTGTGACTGCTATTTGGGTAATTAAAACTGGGAGAAAATCTCTCTACCCACTGTGGTACCGGTAGGAGGTGCACTGTTTCTTTTATAAGGAAAGGAAAATGGCTGTGCAGACAGCTTGTTTTAACATAATGAAGCAGGGGGTCTTTAAACTTCCAAGTTTAAGACTTGGGGACTTCAACTCCCAGAATTCCTTCTCCAGTCATGTTAGCTTGGGAATCCTGGGAGTTAAAGTCCCCAAGTCTCAAATTTGCCAAGTTTGAAGACCCTTGGAATAAAGGCTGATTTTCAAAAGCTACTTTTTACCATAACTAAAAAAAAATGCTCTGCTATTTGGACCAGGAACAAAATCCACAGGGCTCACTTATAAAAGTGTTTATAAGAATCTATAATATCTTATTAATGGCTACAATAAAAACCTTTTAAGCTTGTGATTCATAAAATTTGGTCACTTATGGCACAGATAGGGTTCCCTGAGAAGAAATAAAAATATTTGATATGTATGCCTTCTCTTGATTCTGCATGTGGAGACCGGAAATCCTTTCTAGGTCTCTCACTCTCTAAAAATTATGTTTTTGCTGTCTTCCAAGTGTTGGACGCCTTCCCTGCTGTCTGAAACCTCAGCTCTCCTGAACATGCAAAGAAGAGCCATTAACACAACACCGTGCTGGCCATCACACACACACACACACACACACACACACTTTGAATAATTTTCCACAAAGTTTCCCCCTCCCTCCTTCTCCCCATGCAAGCATTTCAAGGGGTCAGCAGTGCCCAGATTCTGCACAGCAGAAGGGATTAATGCTCTGTTTCATACAACTTGCTACTCCTGAAGTTAGTGATACAAAAAATAAAATAAAAACAACCAAGCAGTTCCTGCTACATCAGGCAACATTGGCAAAGACAAGGCGTTTCTGTGCAAATAAGGGACTCGGGCGACCATGGAGTCTCAGAGGGTGCCGAGAACTTCACAGTGGAGCCCGGAACCCCTGCCGAGGATCGGGGGGGCTGGAAGAGGGTGCTGCATATGGAACCGTTTCCTGCGCGGGGGGTGGAGGTCTCCGGCTCCAGGCAGCCAGCGCTGCTCTTCGCTTACATCTTGACCCTCCTGTTGGTAAAGAACAGAGGGAGAGCTATCAAGCAAGGCCTCCACGGGACGAGGTTAGAGCCGGGCAACCCACTTGCCACCCCCACTTACAAAAGAGGAAGCCGTGGCTGGCTAAGGTCTATTCCAGCTGTGTTCCTAGTACAAAATCAGAATTATGCTCAGGAGTCATTTAGACCGCTCCAAAGGAGACACGGGGGCTGTGTGGACACCAGATCCTTGAATAGGCTAACTGAAGAGGTAGCAGATATATATACATGCAGCTTGCTGGGTTTGATTAGGCCTCAGCACAAAGCTAGTCCACTCCGTTAATAGATGGATTAGTTTGGTTAGTTTATTTTCCGAGGCATGGTGTGATCTCAGAAACCCATTCATTCAACACTTAAACAAGGTTTAACCCTTGAATGAACCTAGCTTTTTAGCAGCTCTGTTTTAAAACTGTATGTTTCAAGAAACTTTTCCACCTGGCTTTATATTTATGTTGGGAATCTCTACAGAAAAGGCCTTTGTGTGCCTTTCGTTTTCTGCCTGTCCAGATTGGGGGGCTTCTTTATGGAGCCCACTAGATCTACATCCCCCACCCCGAGCAACTATGGCCAGGGCATGCAAGAGCACAACGTGATGCAGGATATCAAAGCAAAGAGACCCTTCATGCCTCCCCATCTGGTCAAGTGAAGGACCTCGGCTGATCTTGGCAGATGCAAAAAACCAAGACAGGCGGAGTTCGACCTCTTGTATATTCCAGGCTGTAGACTGGACTCAAAACAGCACCCCAAAAGTCGAAAGAAAACCATCTAGATATGTCCTTGAAGCTAACCAGAAGATGTCCTCAACTCAAAGAGGTTTCTGTATTTTGGGAGGACAGGTTATTTCAACTGTACGTGAAACGTGGAGGGATTTCTAGCTTAACCAGACATATAATTAGAACACAGAACCAGCACAACAACAGGGGCATTTCTGAGAAGGTAGCATAGAACTGAATTTTAACCGTGGCCAAAGTTTTATTTATACCACTTGCTAATTTTAAGTTCTGAAGTGTAAAAGTATACATTTTTTAAAATTTTAAGTGAGGAAAGCAGAGCTTTTCCTTGGGATTTAGACTTTGTGGTACCCTGGATCATTAGAGGGGTAGTACCTGTCTAACCTACACACACACACACTCACACACACAATGGGGAGTCCAGTGTTGAAGGCAATGAAGTCCCGGGGGCAGGAAGAGGCTCCTGGGGCAAACAGAAGAAAGTGCAGAGAGGAGAGGAGAGTTTCCGGGCAGAGCGGCCTCTCCGCCTGCCAGCCGCTCCCTAGAAGCCAGACTTCCCACCTGGCTCCCCTGGGACCCTCCTCCCTCTGCGTACAAGGCGGCTCTGCCACCTGCCTGAGCCTCCCGGTTCACGTGCCAGGGAAAAGCCTGGCAACTCAAGCAGGGTGACCTCCGGGGGGCGGGGTGGGGGGGCTTTGCCTCACCTTGGATCCCCTTGTATGGCTGGTGCTGCTTTCTTGCTCAACGGAGATTGGGGTCTGTGATGCAATGCGCACAAGGAAGAACAACAGCAACAGCCCTCAGACTTACATCCCGCTTCACAGGGCTTTCCAGGGCTACAGGGTCAGCCTATTTCCCCCAACAATATGGGTCCTCATTTACCAACCTCGGGAGGACGGAAGGCTGAGTCAACCTTGAGCCCATCAGCATCGAACTCCTGGCAGTGAGTTAGCCTTGCAATCCAGCATTGCAGCCACTGCGCCACCAGGGCTCTTCACAATACACAGAATAACAGTAGAGGAACCATGGAAGGCTGATTTAATGGCAGCCAAAGAAACTCAACATAATACACCCAAAGGCACAACTCTGCCTCCTCTGTCTCCGTTCAGGGCAACAAGAATTTTTACTTGGATTTTTAACCCACAACTAGCCGAGAAGAAAGCAAATTGCCCTGAGCAGCAAAGTCCCTTTCACATTAACTGGCCAAAACCTGTGAATCTCAGTGCAATCTCATTAGCCTCTCTGTGATTTGCAAGGCTTTGTTACTTCCTTAACTGGCTTTGTATATCACTATTAACATTATTTTAAAATACACAGCTGACTTCCTTGAATTTTTCCAGGCACAGCTCTCCTCTGACCTTTATTTTGAACCCAGGGATATGGAATAACAGAGGCCAAACAGACAGGGCACCAGTCCTCTTGGGCAGTTGGGGCTGTTAAAGTCAGCGCAGCCACAGAGACTGCCAGCTGGGTCGTAAGGATGATTTGGAAGCAGAGATCGGGGGAAATGCATCTGTCTCAGCAGGCGCAGTGATAACTCTTATCTGGGATTCTAATTCTGTCCTAAAATGTTCAGAAGCCAAGCCAAAGGTTTGACCGGTTGCCCCTTTCCTTCTGCCCCCGCTTCTGCCTTACGTCCGCTGTCATTCCACATGGCTGTTTCTAAAGGGACTTCTTGGAGCACGACAGGGCTCAGGGGCTTTTAATGCCCACCAGAGTCCCGCTGTGACCCTGCTGGGGCTACAGCTTCACAAGGGGCTCCTGGCACTGGCCACAGGGTCTTCTCAAGGAGATGCCAGTCCCAGCTTTTCCAGGATTCACACCGGTTTATTGGCAGCTCCAGCTGAACAAGACCTGCAGCCCCAGCTACGAGGCCAACTGGGAGGCAGTCGGAGAAAAGGTTGACAACCTTAGCAGCAGGACAAGAGGGGCTATGACGGTGTGGCAGGGGAGTGAAACATCTTCCCCTCCCAGCTGCCGCATGGGGCACACGGTGTGTGGAAGCGGGTGCAGTCCATGTGTGCCATCCGCATGATTTGGGGGTTAACGGGACTTGGGATGGTCCAAAGGGGTTAGATTGGGAGACTCCCCAGTTCACTCCCAGCCCTCTAGGATCCATGTGAGGACAAATGAAAATGGAAACTGGTCAACCCCAAAAACTGGTCAACCCCAAAAAATGGAAACTGGTCAACCCCAAAACAGCCTCTCTCCATTATGCAGCCCTTTATTAACACAACTAGTTTGGTTTAGCATGACCGAGAACGGACTGTGGGTCTAGTTGTGGGTCACTGAATCATTATTCTTAGTAGTCCCAAAGGTGATTTATCAAGAGGCAACTGGACTTTCTGGTTTTCCTTTGAAGACATTTCGTTTCTCATCCAAGAAACTTCTTCAGCTCTGAAGAATGGGAGAAGCTTCTTGGATGAGAAGTGAAACACCTTCAAAGAAAAACCAGAAAGTTCAGTTGTCTCTTGAAAAAGCACCTATGGGACAACCATGACCTGCATGACTGAGAATCTCCAGAGACATTTATTCTTGGTACCCTGCACCCACAACAGTTGCGTGGAAAAGAAGTAAGAAAAAAGGCAAAAGAGGGTGAGCAATGAACTGATATTTTAGCAGGAACCTTCAAGACTTCAAAATAAATCTTGAACTTCCCAAAACTGGATCCTTGCAACAGCCTGGTTAACACAAGAAGAAAGCTGAGAAGACGAAACAACTCGCAACAGCCCATCTATAAAAGCATAATTTTTATTATTTAAAAAGCATTAAATTTCCATATACGGTATATGGAACTTATAGTATTAAACTAGCCACTTTTGTTTGAATGTACAGTCTATAATATAGGCACTACACTGTTAGAATAAGTGAAAAGCAAATAGGCTACATTAGTCTAGTTTTAGATACTCATATTACATCTGGGGCAAGGTCTCCTTTAAGGGAGAGTTAAATGGCTGCAATCCAGACATCTAAGATTTGACAGAGAGGAGATCATCTTAATTGGGATCGGCTTGCAATGTGGTCTTAAGCAGAGAGGAAAAATAGATCTCCAGGGTGCGTGGAGGAAAATTCAAAGGACTCCGCTCGGCAAGGACAGCTATGGGGCCAACTCTTTTGAAGTCGAGTGTCTACAAAGACCAGAGTCTTTCCAGTAAAAACACTCATATATAAGATTGCTGCCAAGAGACTACCCTCGCTGTGCCTGACATGCTTGGGGTCAACTTCTTCCTTCAACTGCTCAAAATAAAAAGTCTGGAAGAAAATATATTTAAGCAGAGATCATCTGAACACACCCAAGAGCTTCCAAAATTGGCTCTGGGGCGGCTTCAGAAGAATGTGCAAAAAGTCCAAGAAATCTGGTGCGCGAAATCCACAAGTCCTCCGCCTGTGTTACTTGTGAGAACTGCTGTGGGGTACCTGACAAGGCACCTCGTCACCTGCTCCGCTTCAGCCAAAAACGGGGAATCTCTCTTGGTGGCCAATGGGAAGCAGCCTCCAGAGCCTCGGCTGAAGCCGAGGCGTCTTTGCCCAGACCAGTTTCACCCTTTGGTTGTGGGTCCTTTGGGGTTGCAGCTTACTTTTGAAAGTATTTCTCCAGGTACTCTTGAATCCACTTCAACTTGGGGTCGATGCAGATCTGTTTACTGCTGGTTTTCAGTCTTCCACTGCCGAAAAAGAGAGAGGAAAAAAGAGTAAAATAGAAAATAAACTCACATACATAAACCAAACCCAAATTTACAGAGTTCAACTTTTGTGACAAGGGACAACAAAGACATCTGCTCCTTATAACATTACATAATGAAAGAAAGTTTTTTATTATTATTCTGGTGAAATTAAAAACATTTGCGGCTGTTACCACAAATTGACACAAAGCAGTCTACTTGAGCGATAGCTGGGCCACCTTCAAACCAAGGTCATGGTAGCCTGCAGTTAAATGCATCCAAAGCTTTTGGGTTACCTTCAGAAGGCGTGCGGTAAGTTGCACTGTTTTTATTTTCATCCATTTCATTTAATTTGGGAAATTCTGAACCTCTTCCAACCTCTCTGGGGGAAAAAAACCCTTACACAGAGTGAAGAACAATAGGGCATAGTTTTGTGAGTGACACTTCTAGCTGCTAAGCAGAAAACGCCAGAAGGCATCTCAAATTATCATACTTTTGGGGGGTGAACTGAAAGGACAAATAACACCATTCTGACAGCAGCAACGTTCAGCAACTCTGCAACGGGGAGGACAGCCTGAGCGGCAGCAATGGATGGGAGCAATGGAATTCTTATTGCTCAACTCCGTCATTTGTATCCAACAATCCTGTTTAGATGAGAAAACCTCACTTGTAGAACGAAAGAGCTTTTCTGATTTTGCTGAACCCCTTCCCCAGAAAAGGCTATTTTTAATGAAAATGTCACCCAGAATCTGCTGGTTTCCTCATGACATGAAATACCCCCAAATTCTGAAAACAGGCTATTCAAGCTCCAGACTGTCTCACCAATGAACTGATAAGCGAAGTTCTAAACTGCTTTTCGTTTTAGTCCTACACTCTACCAAGAGTGTTTCACCAGCTGCAGGAAAATGTCTTCACAGGACACGTAATTAATCTGTCTTCCTTAACCTTTTCTACTCAGCAATCCATGTTCTGAGGCAGAATTCTATTTATAAACAACATAAGCAGAATATAAATCAATTTCTAAACACCATCAGTTGAAAATGAAAATATGAAACATTTCATTTTCACATATTTACTCTTTTCCAAGAACTGCAGTTTTGCTTCATTTCAGCAACATTTAATAGTAGAATAGAAAGAAGTTAATTATAAAGCTTCTCTATAAAATCACCCAAGTTGAAGTACTTATGACTAATTTTAATTTTTCTTCAAATATACAACTAAACTTATAAATAAACTGTGGCTCTGTTTAGCATAAGGGAAGCATGTAAGGCTTTGCCCCCACTTCCTGTGTGTTTTTAACTTTTTATCTTGTTTATATTCCAGGGATGTTCTAGGAGGAAAAGATCATCGCAGCAGAGGAGTTCTTCTGGATTTTGAAGACCTGGGATAGAAGCAAGGTAAAAAGAAAGCTAACTCTTTTGAAGTTTGGTACCGGAGGAAATTCCTGGCAATGCCACAGGCAGCCACAAAAGTAAACAGACAGGTGGTTGAACAAATCAAGAGTTCTCCCATGAGACTTTGGTCACTTCACGTGAAGACAGAGGTCTCTGGGGAAGCCCCCAACCCTGGGAGGGGTGGGAGGAGACCAGCATCAAAACGCCCTGTGCCCAAATAGTAGAAAGGACATAAAACCACAAACCCAATCCCGCCTCAAAGACAAACCCAGCACCAAAAACAGGTTTTTCGCTTCCCAATAATCAGAATTGATCTGCCAGACCTCCGCCTTGAATGTCCTCTGGAAGATGTCAAGGGGAGGGGGCAGCATCTGGGTCTCTGGGCAAATAAAGCAGCCAGGAGAGAGGATCATCAGAAGGCCTCATGGACAGAAACCCGTCAACGTGCCCTTATCAGTCAAACAACCTGGATGGGTGACCGGCACCCAAAGTTGGTGGCCCTGCAGAGGCCAGTCTAGGAACCCAATAGATTAAAAGCACTTTGCCTCTTTCGATCCATGGGAACCAATAATCATCTTTAAAATCATCTCAGTCCAGGCTGGGAGCATTGCCAGGAGATCTGGATTTGCAATCCCTCTCTGTCCTTCCTTGCCTGCTACCCTTTGCATTGTATCAATCAATGAGCCGTCCGCCTAGACACACCAGAGATGGTGCCGTCCACTTTAGGCTCCGGCCTTTTCCACACAAGCACCTTTTTTAAAAAAAAATCCTGAAAACAGGAAACCTCCTGAAACTCCTTAGGTGAAACTTAGAAGACCTTATTCTTTCAGAATGTTTGCAAATTTTGATCCATTCTGCCATTAAATCTGCCAAACAAAATTTAAAATTTCCTTCGTAAAAGAAGAACAAAACCAGAACTTAGCATCTTGGAAGAATTAATCTGCTCAGGAAAAAAATGCTGCTCCTGACAAGGTGATCCAGTTCTGTCAAACCAGTAAACAAAACGTAAGTAATGCCTTATTTCCAATTAAGAGGCAATGGGAGGTAGGGACTCGGATTTCAAAATCACAATTAGAGACTAAATTGAATCGAGAGACTAATCTGAGGTAGAAAAGTCATTTTCTGGGTTTGTAACTCAGTGTTTCGTAACTTTAGGGTGCTGGCTGGAGGATTCTGGGAGTCCACACATCTTAAAAGTTGTCAAAGTTGAGAAAGGCTGCTGTATCTCATGGCCTAAACCAGGGGATTCTGGGAGTTGAAGTCCACCCATCTAAAACTTGAGAAACCCAGCCTAAACTATCCAGAAATTATAACTTAACTGTTGAGGTGTAACTGAACAGATGCAACTACCTATGGATTTGTTTTTATAGCTGCATTGTTTTTATTTCCCAGAAGACCCAGGGTAGTTCACAAAAGGAGAGTTATAAATGAAAAATAAAGCAAAATCAAAATATAAACAGCAAAATGCAATAAAATAGAAAATAGAAGCAAATACAACTGAATCAAAAACCCACAGGATAAAAGCTAATACAAAGCAAGCCTTAAGAGTCTTCTGGGGGCCTCCAAAAACATTTGCCCACCAGGGAAAAATGGGAGGCAGAGTTTGCAAGAAAAATGGGGCTACCAGATTGTGGACTTCATGGAATCTGACTCTGAAGGCTGCAATCCAATATGCCTTAATCAATTCTATTCCTTGCTCTTTCTTATTCCTTAAAAAAATACAGTTTCATATAAAATACACCTTGAAGCATAAATGAAGCATTCAACTGATATTACCAAGGATGAACATGTAAACTAGCTAGATCAGGGAAACATCATTTATTCTATTTTGACAGTAGACAAAGGCAGAAAAAGAAAAAGAAAGGAGCAAGAAAGAGGAAATAATACAGATGTTAACCACAAACTGTCATTATTCGTGAGGGGAAAAACATATGCAAAACAAAATACAAAATTTTTGCTGGAACAGTGACAGCAATTGAGCAATTATTGGCCATTACCAAGACCATAATTTCCTCATGCAGTTAATTTAATCATCTTGATGAATTAAACCTAAATTTCTAGATGGCATAAACCATTTATGCTAAGGAGCCACAAGAGGGCAGAAAAACTTCTCGTGTCCCTTTTCTGATCATTCTTTTTATGTTTACATTCAGGAAGATCTCATCTGAGTTTCGTAAAAAGCAGGCGGACTGGGGGTTTTCTTTTCTTTTTTAAAAAATGGACTGCTGAACTTGCTCCAGATCTCAGTCTCTGCTTCCGCCATTTCAAATGCAAAGATAATTTTTCTAGACTTAACACCATTCTCTTTTCCAGCTAGATTAAAATCAGGTTTCCTAAAAACACCGCAACCCAAAATAAAAATCATAGCGATAGTAACATTTATAAACATAAACACCACTGAAAATAAACTGAATGACCTCAAATTTCACAATAGCTGTGGGAGGAATCAGATCTGGAAAAGTAGGTCAGTTTTCATTCCACTCAGATACTAGTTCATATCTTTTGTTGCAGACTAATTAAATGCCACCGATGAATCTTTATCTCAAAATACAGGCAGAGAGTGAGCTGGTCTTTTGCAGGACGGCGCTTCCAGCCTGTCTCCAAGGAGGAAGAAGAAACTTACATGACCTGGAGGGGGCATCCAGGGATGGTCAGCATCTTCAGGTGCTTGATCTGATACTTGGCCACGTGGCTCTCAAAATACCTGCAAGGGCAGCGGTACGTCAGGCTGATGGGCTTCCCTGCAGGGCAGAACAAAGGAGAGGCCTCAGATCCCCCGCCTGGTAGGGCACAGACCATCCCAGCCCTTCATCCTTGTTTGTGCTTTTTAGGAGACAAAAGTGGGGCGAGAAACTGGAACAGGCATTAGCGCATTTTTTTAAAAGGAGCCAGCTAATTGTCGAGTGACTGGTGGCAATTACCCAAGATAAAGGGGGGAGCTGAAAGGCACTTGGCCTCCCCAGTGTTATTCCTGCGAAATAATTTGACCCCGGGGCCACATGAGAAGGCAGACAAGAGGAGAAGGAAACCTCAATGCAACACACACACACACACACACACACACACACACCACATATGCAGAGCCATCCTGGGCAGGGAGGAAGGGCCAAGCCAGTTCCAAGTTTGCAGCCACAAATCTTAGGGGGCGGCTAGCAATTTCTGCAATCTCAGCTGCAGCTACTTGG
>JANHFR010001843.1:7619-21599 GCA_032468015.1 Mimophis mahfalensis | reverse complement strand
GCCAACCGCGCCCCTGGGCACCTGGCTCCCCTCCGGATGGGGGCCTTGCGGTGTCCCCCCTGCCCTTTCGGGGCTTGGGCTGCGGCTCCCAGAATTGACCGCGGCTCTGTTCCACGAGTCCTGGCAACTTAAAGCAGCCGAGGTTTTGTTGTTGCTGTTTTAGTAATCTTTATTAGAAAAGTTTTGGTTAAAAACAGCAAAAACATTGTTACAAAGTGCTGAAAAGTGCATTGATTAGAAAACACATAAACACCATAAACAACAAGGAAAAAAACCGACATCAGACTAGACCGGGGAGTGTAATAGTACCCCTAATTTTTATCTCATTCATCCCACGCAGCCAAGGTCGACAACTGCTGGTTTTAAGGATGGGGGCTTATTTCAGCAGGGGAGGAAATCCCACCCAAAGGCCCTCCAGGCTAAACGGTCCGGAAGAGACAAACTGGGAGGAAGAAAGGTCTGGTGAGCAGAAGCCATGCTGAGGCGCCCCTGGTCACGCAGGGTCTTTCCACCCATCAGGCTCAATGACCGGCCCTTGGGTCCTCTGAGAAGGGAGCTGCAGCCAACGGCCCCCCCACACACACACAGGCCAGAAGAGAAAGAGGAAGGCCGGAAAGAAATTTCCCAGATCCTGAATCATCCTGGCAGATGAGTGATTCCGAAGGATTTCACGGTAATAGTTCGGTGAGGAAATCCTGGCCACTTTTGAAAAACCAGCTGAGAACTGGAGCCTTCAGGGGGCCACCAGCGAAAAAGATCATGCGAGCTACACTGGCTGCTCTGTTCTGGAGGGCTTTGGTGATGGTCCATGCATCGCTGGGGCAGGGAGAGGATTTGTGCTCCCTAGAGAAGAATTGGGAGGCGTGTGACACAACCAAAGTCCCAGGGATCTCAGTGCACCCATTGGAAGTCTGCCAACAACCCAGGAACCAGAGAAGCTTGCAGGTAAAGAGGCAACCTGTGAGCTGGTCTCCCTGAAGCTGAAGCTGGGATCTGCCTGGAGGCCCCTGGGCGGCAGTTTGGGGGGGGCTCGCCAAGGCTGGACACCTCCCGCTAGTGATCTGTGAATAGAAGTATAAGGATGGAGCTTTTGGGGGGGGGGGAGGACCGGAAAAGGGAATCGGTGGGCCAAGAGGGAACATCACTCCTGCTTAGCGTTTCTGAGAGAGCCAAGGCTGGCTGGCTACTGGTCTCCAGGGAGGAGGGCAAAAATAGATCTCTTAGGGAAAAAAAACAGCAGAATTAATCATTTTGGGCTGATTCTATCCAAAATTGGGAACCTTCTGTCTTGTTGGGATACCTGGAACTTTACTGAGGGCTGCAGAAATTGGGTCGACCCACTGATCCGAAGCAGGGATGGTTCTCCTACCAAGCCCCCTTGCTAAGATGGACCAGGGGAGGGTTCTAAGCAAGGCGAAGAAGAAGAGCCCCCCCCCCCACCTGGTGGACTCTCAGCCATGACTCAGCCTGGGAGGGAGCCAGGTGTGCCACACCTGCCAGGAGAGTATCTGCACAGCTCGCCAAACACGCCCTTTGGGAGCGACCCCTGCACTGTTCCCCGTGTGGAGGGAAAAGCTCGGCCTCCCCAGCCATGGAAGCAGCTTAAATGCAGATGAATCTCATCAGAGTCCAGTCCTCCAAGCCAGGAACTGAAACCAGAGAGTCCAGGGAGTCCGAACAATAGGCCTTAAGTGATCCAACTCGAAGCAATCTGAAGGATTTGGCAGGCGGAGACGGAGGTGGCAGTAAACAAAAGGGAGCCAATTAAAGAGGAGAGCGAGTGAGCTAGCCTGTTTATACAGCATTTGGGGGTCTTACAAACAGAATGGGCCTGGGAAATGGTCCGCCTGTTTGTCACCCCCCCCACCCAATATCAGAGTGATGGAGATCACACTTGTTGCCCATAGTATCAAAAGTGCCAGAAAAAGGTTGAGTCATTATTGGTTTAACATGGCTTGAAATGGGAGCACCTCTCCGGTGAAGAATTGTGGGAAAGGTTGGGGGGAAACAGAGTCAAAGCGCAAGTGCCGAGCTTTCGTTCTTGGTCGCAGAGCAGGAGACCCCTTTCTCCGTCGTAGATTCGAGGCGGCAGGGAGGGGCCTTTTCCCAGAGAGGCGTGGATCTTCCTGGGGGAGGCTGGGAAATGCTGGGCAGGCGAGGGACTTCCAAGGGCCCCAGGCGCTCTCTGCTGAACGGCCTTGCAGAAGCAGCGAAGGGGATTCTAAAAATGGGGATTTAAATTTAGGAATTCAGAGCAATCAGATGGAAATGATGTCTGTTTGTTCCACGGACGTCTACAGACTTGGCTCCCTTTTGCGTGAACGTTCAGAAGACGACCCACCTCGGTTCCTGGAGTGAAGCCGGTAGAACCTCAGACCCTGGATTGATTTGCTGCTGTTTAGGAAGAGCTGGAGGGCGCAAAACTGAATGGAAAACAAATGACTTGGGAGCCTAAATGGTAACTGGCTCTGTTTTAAATGCCTGCCTCAAAATGTCAGAAGAGCTGATAGAATTTGCCCCGGGAGTCTGAACTGTGGTCTTCATTAAAGTCAGACAAATTGAATGCTTCACGGGAAGGAGCTTACATTGGGCAGAATAAATTGGAGGAGCATACCTTTGTAAATGCACTTTAGTCCTGCTCTCAGTAGTTACGATGCATTAGGAAAAATGGGGAGGGGGAAATAGGGGTGTCTGACTTTGGAGACCCTCCTCGGAGCTGTGGCACCCCAGAGCGGCTGTGCGAGTGAGGTTGGAGGTGCCTCTTCGCAGAGGTTCTGCTCCTGACTTTCTGGACCAGGTGAGGAGAACGTCTGCTGATCCCCTCGGAGTGATCCTGTGGGGCCCATAACTGCCACGAAGGCCCCAGGCGGCTTTGGGCCTGGACCTCAGGAATAGGATTGTGAGCAGGAATGTTTTGAGGTAGTAAGACACCCATCCATACAAACGTCAGCTGCAGTAAGGGTGGGGAAGGACCTCTCTGAATTACTCCAGATTGCAAAGGGCTGGATGTGGTAGAACAAACTGGAACCCAAGACAGACAAGGCGTCAGGGCCTCCCTCGAGTGGACTCCCAGGTTGAGAGAGAGTCATTCTCTCCCTTAAGAATCAGGTTTTGGGGCGCTGCTGGGTCCAGTCTCTGGGCTGGTCAGCTTTGTGACTATAGCAAGGAAGGAGGACTTTGGACTAGCACCAGTAGTTCAACCAGCTGGACCCAACCAAGGTCTAAGGCAGCGTTTCCCAGCCGTGGCAACTTCTGTGGACTTCAACTCCCATGCCTGGACATTTTTCTGGCCTAGCAGGCAGCCACAGGAGGTGGATGGTTCTTCCTCAAGATGCCACTATAACCCCACATTAAAACAATTGATGGTTGTCTTGTGAACGCAACTCCGGGCACTCAGGAGGTTTTCAAAATGCTTTACGCCCAGTTGCAGGATGAGCAGCTGGTCCACCATCTTCCTGGCACCCACCTCTGGTCATCAGTGCATGGCATCTGCTAGGGGTACTTTTAGTCCTGGCAGTTGATTCTGTGGTCGTGTGGTGGGAAAGATGCCACTGGAACTGAAGGAAGCCCTCTCTTCATTATTTATTTATTTAATTAATTAAATGTATTGGCCACCCAGCTCCAGTGGGCTTAGAATATATTACTTTGCTTACTCAGGCCTCTTAACCATTTAAACTGTTTAAAATTTAATTATTTAAAGTGCATTGTTTTATTGCTTTAATCAAGTTTTAAGGTTGTTTTTACTGTAATGATATTTCTGTGGCTTTAATTGCGTTTCTGCAAGCCGTCCTGACCTGTTAAGGAAATGGGCAGCATGCCAACGTTTAAAATAAATAAATGTGTAAGAAATGTGGCCGGAGCAGAAATCATGCCTGAAGAATCCTACCACAGAAAAGAAAGAGAGGATTTACCTGCAATTCATAAGTTTAAACATTTCTTCAGTAACAAAAATAATCCTCCCCTTTTAGACTGAACTCAGATAAAGGAGACGGGGCTTGGCCGACAGGCATCTGAAGACAGAATTTTCAAAAATGCTGAATTGAAAGCTGAAGAAGCTTCTGGGGTGAGAAGCGAAACATCTTCAAAGAAAAACCAGAAAGTGCAGCTGCCTCTTGAAAAAGCACCTTTGGGTTGAATTTAAAGGTTTAAAGTCGTCTCCTAAGCTCTTTCCCTGGGGGGTCTCCCCAGACCTTCAGATTTTCTCTGCCTTCCATTCTCCAGGCAGCATATGCGTCTCCCCAACACTTAAGTGGTTGGGGTCTGCTAAATAATTCCTCCCCGTGGCTCCTACAAGGGGCTTTGGAGCAGATCCTGGTTCCCAGAACATGCAGAATGCCAATGTCCAGCTACAAAGGTGACCCGTCAGGCTTTCTCTTTTCAGGTGGACCACCCCCAGGTTAGGGCTGATGCCTTGTCAAGAACTGAAGGGTCTTTGGGGCTCTCTGAGCTGGCTTCTTTTCTTGCTTTTCATTACCAAACTAACTAACATCATCTGTGCCAGTCGTGTTGATGACACCAGCAGCACGGATGATGTTATCTAGTTAAGGAAACAAGCAAGCTGAGAGAGCACCAAGGGCCCCTCATTTCAACCCTGAGCTACAAATATTCTCCTTTAGCGGATGGATGGATGGATAGATAGATAGATAGATAGATAGATGATAGAATGAATTGGTTAAAAGTGGAGTGCAACTCAATAAAAGATTTAAATAATAAAAGGTGTGTATTTGCTGAGAAATGAATGAATGGCCAAGAGAGGCAAAAATGGAAAGGGGGGAAACAGGGAGATAATAATAGTTGGCATTAGACTATTAAATGTGTGGAAGTAGCTGGTTACACTGGGGGCCGGAAGTCAACTGGTTGATTGACAACCAGGGAGAAGCGAAGCCCCCCCCCCGTAGAGAGAAAACGTTTCAAGTGCGGGGGGGGGGCCAAGCCGCCTGCCTTCTTCAGGGCGCGGGGACGGCAGAAGCGGAGACCGAAGTCTCAGCAGTTAACAATCCTTGGGAAAGATGCAGAGCAGTTCCTGGAATGGCGCAACAGCGCCACCTACAGCTTCTGACGGAAAGGCCCGAATAAATGGAATTGAGCTGCTCCCAAGGAAAAAAGGTGCTCAAACCATCCTAAGTGTAGCAAACTACAAATGAGAAAAAATAGTCTTTTAATTTTCCGGCTCAGGTCAGGACATTCTTTCAAACCGTATAAACTCATCCAAAAGCTGACTCAAAAAGGAGTTTCTTTAACTGTCAATATTTCTCAGCCTTGGCCATGTGTGGACTTCAAGTCCCAGAGTTGCCCAGCCCAGCCAGCACTGGGGGGGGGGTGGTTGTGGGATTGACGTCCACACACCTTAAAGGTTGAGAAACACTGAGCTGGACTGGCAGTGCTCTTTTTATTTAGAATTCCCTGTGTATAATTGTTGCTTTTTTATATTTTAACGTACTGTATACTTTCTTTATTTTTCTGGAAAACTTCCTTGGGAATGTGGCCTTGCCTTGGGACCCCTCCCCGAATGCCCCCCCCCACAAAGTCTGCCTGGTTACACAAGGCCAAGGAAGCCCCCCATTTCTCTCCCTCAAAGCCTCTTCCTGTTTTGCCAGGGCTGGCTGGAAGGAGGTTCCGTCTGCCTGTCCGAGCCATTCCTCACACAGAAGGGGCCCACCAAGAGGGTTTTCAATTATCCCTCCTTCCAGAGAGTAGCACTGAGACTTAAAAAGGAGTTTATCCCCCTTAGAGTTATAAGAACGGCAGCCGATCTCATCCTGGAAGAAAAAAGGGAAGAAGTCTTGAGTAATTCAGGACTAAGAGAAAGGAATCGGCAAGAGGTTTGTGGAATCGCACTGTAGGGAATCGGAAGGTTTAGTCTATTAGAAAAAATCCAAGAAAGACAATATATTTAGGTACCTCTTTCAGAAATAAATGCAGCAGTATAGTCCTTCAGTGTGTATTCCATTCTCTTGGGTTGCCGAGTTGATCCTGGTTAGTGGATTCTGATTCAGACGTTCACAGTTCACCACCAGAGCAAAGAAGCCCCGGAGAGCTGACCACGCTGGGCCTTAGCAGGGTGTCAGTGAAACTTCTGAGTCCCGTCTCAAGGGAGAGGGGGGAAATCATGTCAGGATGTCCCACGCAGTAATCCAAAGAAGGAGATCACGAGAGATTACATGATTATTGACACAGTAGAATAATTTGTGCTTACTAGCAGCCAGTTGCTGGGCAGAGTTTCATCTGATCTAGTGAAAGTGATTTGCTTCCACTATTGAACCAACCATGTGCAATTTCTGCTTTTGGTTTGTGTATTTATAAATGTTTGCTTTCCTCTATATGTAATGTATATTTTGATAGTCGGACTATAATTTTTGTTGAAACAAAGCTTGTTAAACTTTGGATGGAGGCAGACATATTGGATATATTAGTCCAAGGCCTGCAGCTGGGGCTTGACTCCGAGACAGATTTAGCTTGGAGTTGACTGCTATGACAGCTGCGTAAAATCCTCCTCGGACACTATAAATTTTGAAAAACCGACTCGGGATTCCAAGAGAATTACCCATATGGCACTGCTGAGTAGATGGGATTAAAATATGAAGCTATCAGTGATTGTCCCCGGCAATAACCCCTCTTTCTGGAACTCAGCAGTTTCACCCCTGTCCTATGAGATACTGTATGACAGAATCAAGTAACTGCAAAATATGAAGAAAAGTTTTAACACGCCAGGAACCTGATAGGTGTATTTAGATTCAGACTCTTGAGTTTCCTTTTCCCCCCCTTTTCTTTTGCAGGCCATTCCTTGAACCCTCCGACTGGTCTGTGTTTATGGAATGGTTCGTTCTGATCCAAGGATCCTTGGTTCTCACCTTCTGGGCTCCAACTCTCACACAGGGAAGGGAGAAAAACAGTGGAGGGCTTGACCACAAATTTATATATTTCCTTTCCAGGAAGCACAAAATAGTCATGACGGGGGTCTTAAATTACCATGGAAATTTCTGGGAGGTGAATTCTGCCAACACAGACTCTCCCAAATTCCCCCCTCTCTTTTCTATGATCACAGAAGATGGAGGAAGGAACCAAAGGATGGACCTAGGCACCCCTGAGAAGGGGAGGTGGAGGGAAAGCAACCCCACAGCGCAGGCATTTCCTGGGACTGAGAATTGTGGTCAGACTTTGGAAGTCCAGAAAGCAGATTTCAAGCTGGTGAGAGTTGAGTGTCCATGGCAGAAGAATTGAGTAAGTAAAAGAAGTCAAGAAACTAATAGAAAGCATTTCTCGTAAGGGTGAAATGAAAGATACCAGAAGAGCCAGTATGGGTGAGAAAGAGCCAAAGAACATTCTGATCCTACCCATGTAGGATAGGGGTGGGGAACTATGGCCCCTTGATGACCTCTGGACTTCAGCTGCTGGCTCTGGAATTCTGGGGGTTGAAGTCCACAGCTCCTCAAGGGGGCATAGATCCCCACTCCCAATGCAGGAGCTGAAGGGAGGGAAGTCTGGAAGGGTTGTGTAAAGGAAGACTTGTGCTTGCAATGAATTAGGATTCGGCGAGGATGTCACAGTTGTCAACCACAACAATAATGTGTTCATGACAGCGTTCCAAGTCACAACCTCCAAATTAAAAGACTCCAAGACTGTCACCTTCTCAAAGATCCATTTTATTAGAGATGCCATATTGGCACATCTGAGGGAAACCTGAATCTGAGTTTTCCGGGTTTTCCTTAGCCCAGAGAGAATCCAAAATCCAACCCTTGCACCCTATAGCCCATCATCACATGGTCCAATCATTCCTTCGTTCCAACTGGAGACTATCCCCAGGCCCTTCCCTCCAGGTGTCCTTGATTCTCTGAGAAAGGAAAGGTGTTGTGGCTAACCTTCCATCGCTCCTTGAAAGCCCCCTCCCAGATTTCCAGGCAGGGGATATGGCAGCCCAGAAGCCTCACAGAAAAATAGCTTCCAAGCTGACATTCAGAAGGTGATTCTGAAGACCAGGATAACAGGAGAAGTGTTCATCTTGAGGGTCAGAAAAAGGCTATTTATCTTGGGACACTCAAGACATTTCCTGGTGCCCAAGTTATTATACAATGTTCGCAGCTTGCTTAACCAGGTGAGTTAAAGACACAGCAGCTCTGAGCATATAACATACAAAGCTCAATCTAAAACTCCTCATTATGTTTGTCTGTTTGTAACCTTCAATGAGGTGGAATGGTCCATTGTGTGGCAACCATTTATGAACCAAAGTAGTTCAATTGAATGTAAGTTTGAACTCGTTTTTAGTGCAGTTTTTATGGTTTTTTTGGTGTGTATTTATATGCTTTTACGATATTGGTGCAAACCTTCCAGAATCTCATAGGTGAGACGGGCAGTGTAGCAATTTAACAATAAATAAATATCCCAGTTTTGTTGTACTGTAATCAGTTTCTGCAGATTTTTCAGCTTATCTAATTTTCCAGATTTAATGGTTGGATTTCCATTACAATGTGAAGTGTCAACATGAATTGAATGTAAAGTAAAATCTGTTAAACTATTATGAATTTTTATATGCATTCTTTCACATCAGTAAATGATGATGATTATAATGATTGTGGAATATTAATTTGGTAAAAGCTGGGGCATACGCAGCCAGACTGTGGGATTTATAGGTTCTAATGCAATAATTGGAATGGAGGGAACACCGTATTATAAAAGCAATTTAAGGATTCCTAGTATTGTTTCCCTGATTCCACTAATCATGTCCATGGGTATTTACTTGGTCGCCTTGAATGTTTCCATACATTGTGAGACTGTGGGAAGTTTTAAAGGGTCGCCCCACTTTGATGAAGTTTCAAAAAGACTCTTCTCACAAAGCAGCCATCATCAAGTCCGTATGATCACCAGCATATGTTCCTCAAAACAGAGATTCTTCGTGGGAGAAATCTCTCCATTGAACAACACATCGGTCGCAGGGAGGAAAAAGTCATCTCATGTACCAGTAAACCTGGGTACCTTTTCCCCATTTTTGCAGGGCTTTCCCCCTGTAATTTTTGTGATGGATGCCAAAAAAGTAAATAACTCCCATGTCGGCCTTTCCCTGCCCTTGTCCATGTTCCTCTTTCCCTGTGAGCCTAAAAGGAGATTTTACTTTAACCAACAAACTTTTATCTTCCCCTCTTCTCTCTTTGAATTTTTCTCTCCCAAAGCACCCCGATCGCTCTCTCATCCTCACAGTTTCTCTCTTTTGCACACAGACAATTCGACACCCGTCATTCACAGACAAACTCACCCACAAACATTCAAATCTCTCTCTCTCTCTCTCTCTCTCTCTCTCACACACACACACACACACACACACACACACACACACACTCTGTTCCTCCCACAAAAACCAAAAGCTTCTTTCATTTAATTTTCTTTCTTCTTTTTTTAATCTGGGAGGGATCTTGGTGATTTTGCTTGTTATCTTTTCTTGGCTTTTCCCCAACTTTGGGGAGGATTCAACTGTCAGATTATACTTTATTGGACAGTTGTGTGTGGTTGGGGTTGGGTGTTGTTGTTTTTTACAATGTGGTGTTTATATAAGAAGGCATGTGGTGGTGCAGCGAGTAGAGTGCTGTGTGTAGTACTTAGCTGCCAGCTGCCTACAATTAGGCAGTTCAAATCTCACCAGGCTCAAGGTTGACTCAGCCTACTGTCCTTCCGAGGTACGTAAAATGAGGACCCAGATTGCTGGGGGCAAGAGGCTGACTTTGTAAACCGCTTAGAGAGGGTTGAAAGCCCTGATAAGTGGTATATAAATCACATGCTATTCCTATTGCAATGTGAAGGTTGCCTGGATCGGATGGCACCATTTTGTGTTTCATTTCTGTTTACTTATACAGTGATCTTGGTGGCATTTTCATCTGACATTACCGGTATATCTAAGGGTTTTGTTGTTGTCACTAACCTTTTTTTTTTTTTTTTTTGTAATAGAAGCCATTGTGGGTTACTGTGATCACCAAACATTTGAGTAGAAGCAATATGGAACAATACAGCAAAGATAACGTGGCCAGTAAATAGGATTTAATTCACTCTTTGAGATTGATTGAAATGTTGATTATAGTGATAGAAGTCTGCTTTGGTCCATTTGTAGAATCCTAGCTGGTTAGAGAAGCAGGGAAGTTTCTCTTGATTGACGGGAGTGTGAAGGCCACAGGTGCCCACACGGTACAGTCATAAAAGGAAGGCGAGATGCCAACCTGTGGAATTTCCACCAGGCCATCGCAGCTGCCATCGTGGCTTTTTTTAACCAAGATTGAACATGGTTTGATTGGATACTTCTACATCATAGATTTAGCTAGTTCTATTTATTTTAAATCTTGTGTTCTGTCCACACAGCTTAAAAATATATATTTAATAAAATAATAAGGTATGTCCACAACCATAGGTTGGTAAAATTGTTGAATTCTTTAGCTAATAGACCCTCTGAGGCTTAGTGTAAGTTTAGGTTAGTAAAACTCCATGTGTAGATTTATAGTTAATTGATTTTATTTGCACAAAAAAAGGCCATAGGCTATATCAGCTATAAATGGGTTTGCAGTTTACAGTTATTAAAACTGTGCATGCATTTTTGTATGAGCTGCTCATTGTTTTCACAATGGGTCATGAATAAAATCCAGATAAAAACGGTGAAATCATTGCCTCCAACACTAAGATGTAACAATAGACGATATTTTTTTAATGCTTCCTGCTTTTAAATGTCTCGCTTTTCTTCTAGGCAGCGGATAAGTAAGGCTGAGTATAAAAATAATGCATATCTCGAAAGATGGAGAATGCTAACTGATTTTGTTCAGTAGTCAGCATTATTAATTTTAATTGAGCTGGAATGAAAAAGACTGATTTTTAAAAACATTGTTTAGACTGAGCATGCTGCAGTATCATAATACACTGATTCGTCCAAAGATTAGACTGAGACAGAGGTTCGCCTTGGCTGTTTTCTGTTAAAGAATATGTGGACAAGAACGGGAAAAATTCTCTTTAATGTTTGTAAATGATCATGACTTTAGATATTTATTATTTTAATTTTCTTATACACCACCAGAGCCACTTGGTCATGAGATGGGTGGCTCTATAAATTTGATAAGTAAAATAAAGACAATAAAAATTTCCTGCTGTTATCATTGTACATAACTACAGCTGTGCCGCTTCCAGAATTAGGCCTGGAAATACGGATGAAAGTGGAACTGAGTTGATTTATCAATTGCAGTCAGGAATAATCCCAGCAATGGGATATAACATGGATCATTTTTAATTGGGAAAAATGAGTTCAATTTTTATCAAGCCGCTATCAGCTGGAAGCAATAGTCTAATTTCTGTTCCTCCGATTATAAAACTTGACATGTGTTGGCTGCAGATAGATTAGAGAATAGTGTAACAAGAAAGGAAAGCAAATATGGAAGTTGTGGTACCTGAGGAGCTGTGGCAATGCTTCGTGCACAGAATTTAAGAACAAATGACGCTACCAAGGGGAGAGCAGAAGGAAAGGGAAGCAGGCTTAGAGCAAGGGGGATGGACCCGGTTAGAGTGGGAATAAGGGCAGCCCCAGAAGGAGCCGGTTGAGGACCATGAGGAAAAGCTATCCATGGAGTCCAGAGGTGGACAATTGATTTTCTCAAGAGGCTACATGAGAAACGGGACCGCTGTGGAGGGTGAGCCAAGAGGGCCGGGAAGTTGTGCAGGCAGGCATGTGCTTCATGGTTTCATGCAGAGTAAGTGTGTCCATGCACATCAACTGGGGTGGGAGGGAGGAGAATAGGAGCCGCCTTGAAAATAAAGCAGTGCAGCAGTTGTATTGTGTGCATGGCACACACCGTTTGAGTTCTAATTTCTGATTGGCCTCATGCAGGCCAGACAGGGGCAGCCAGATGTGAAGGCCCAAGTCTGATGTAGTCTTAAATTAAGGGCACATTACAGCACATAACAAGTGTATCAAAGCCAACACCATCCTAGGTTGCATTAACAGAGGGATAGAATGAAGGTCATGTGAAGTGCTGGTACCACTTTATAATCCCTTGGTAAGACCACGCTTGGAATAATTACATCCAGTTTTGGTCGCCACAATGTAAAAAGATGCTGAGACTCTAGAAAGATTGCAGAGAAGAGCAACGAGGCTGGTTAGGGGCCTAGAAACTAAACCGTGAAGACCGGTTGCAGGAACTGGGTATACTTCGTCTAGTGAAGAGGAGGACATGATGGCAGACGTCTAATACTTGAAGGGCTGCCACAAGGAAAAGGGGGTCAAGCTCTTCTCCAAAGCACCCGAAGGCTGGACGAGAAACCATGGATGGAAACTAATCCAAGAGAGAGCCAACCTGGAATTAAGGAGAAGCTTCTTCACAGAGAGGACAAGTAACCAGCGGAACGGTGGCCTTTCAGACGTTGTGGCTGCTCCCTCGCTGGAGGGTTCTGAGGAGAGGCTGGACAGCCAGTTGTCTCAAATTGTATGAGGTGGGGGCTGGACTAGAAGACCTCCAAGGTCCCTTCCAGCTCTGTTATTCTGTTTGTGTATGGAATAAATCCATATATACAACATATCCATATGTCGAAAATCCAATATCACATAAGGATAAACCCTCACACTCCATTCACGTCATCCATAGTCACCCTCTCTAATGCATAAGTACTACACATACCACACATTTTTCCTAGGCACTTGCCCTCATACATATTCTCTGCATCTCCTCCCCAGATTCTTACTTATTAGCTCACAAAACCACTTTTGTATACAAACACTCATCCCAAAACTCATCCCAGCATCTGCCATATTAATTTTAAAGTAACTTTCTTGAGAAAGGCAACTGAAAGCAGAAAAGTCATTCTGAAGGAATCTCAAAAGTCAGGAGACACTTAAAGAGCTTCATCTTTAGAATCTGTTTTTAATGAAAACATAATTCTTCCCCCCGCCCCAGCTTGATTACATAGGACCAGGCTGAGCCCGAGGCAGGGGTCAACATATCATCAGTCTTGAGTCCCTATGCTAAGGTGACCAGACTTCGCCGGGATGCCGTGCGGCAGGACGCAGCAGGGGGGCGGGGCGACAGCAGCATGGGGCGGGGCGGCACGATGGCAGCGGCACGGGGGAGGGGGCGCACCAGGGTGGCATGGCAAGACAATTTAGAAAGGAGGAGGGACGCGGGACAAAGTAGTAAAAAGTGTGACTGCACCGCCAAAAGCGGGACGTCTGGTCACCTTACCCTATGCGCCCACAAGAGATCTAAATCCAGTCTACCTTCAATGCCTTCCTTAACTCCCACTCATTTTCCTTGATCATTTAGTAGCTCAGATTCTTGTAGAAAACTTAACCTTGCAGTAAATCTTTATAGTCATTTGAACTGCCTGAATCTCCCGATTTCCCCACTACTTGACAATTATTGTAGCTATCCACATAATAATGCTAAGATTAATAGGAAAAACAACCCAGGCGCTCGCTGATGCCATACTTCTACGTTCTTCTTTTCTGTTACATTTCATATTTAATCCTCCTGGCCAACTAGATGGAGATCAGCAAAGGTTTCATCTCACACTCTTGTGTCTGCTCTCACACTGTTTTGGTACATTATGGCAGCGACGATACCCAAAGATGCGTAGAGTGGTGAACTATTTTTGGAGGAAACAGATGAAGCCTGGGTTGTTTCTCCTGCTTTTTTCGGTAAGATGCAATTGAATTAGCATTTTCACTCCGAAGAATCCTGCCAGGGAATGAAAGGAGGAGCAGCTCCTCTACCCTTCTGCCAAGGTTGAGGATGGTGATGCCAAGACTGCCTGTCATCTCAATTAAAACTGCTCTTCATTCTTTATGACTTCAGACAGACCTTCGGCGTCTGATCCCTTCATGCTTCAAGAGCCTCGTCAGGCAGGAGAATGGGGTGAATTGCTCCCATGTCATTGTGCATGATAAGATGCATTAGGCCAGTGGTTCTCAACCTTCCTAATGCCGTGACCCCCTTAATACACTTCGTCACTTGTGGGGACCCCCAACCT
>JANHFR010001842.1:71705-86545 GCA_032468015.1 Mimophis mahfalensis | reverse complement strand
TGGACTGTGCTTTGCTTTTTCCTGAAAGTAAACTATAACACAACTCAGTGTATCTGTGTGGTTACTGTGCTTAATTCGTAACTACTCTCAACCCTTTCATGTGCAAACCCTTGCTACTCAAGGATTGCTCTGCAGATTCCTTAAAACTTACAGTACGTGCTATAAGTATCCTGGTAATTTGTAGGGGTGCATACAACATGCAAGTTGCGTTTTGTTTTAAGCTTATATTAAGCATGCATTTTGAAATATATTTCAAGTTGGCTGGATTCTGACAGGAGAAAATTGGGAGGGATTTAAATGTTTAAGCCATGGGGACAGCAGGAATTTGGAACAAACTTTCTCCTCCATTATTTTTCCTCCTAAGTATCATAAAAGTACTGGACTGATCTAGGGTTTTATTTCAAGGAAGATTTCTGTGACTTCTTGTTAAAAAAATGCTGAGCTAATCTCACTAACGTTCTTTCAGGTAGCAACTAATCTCTCCTTAAAGTTAAAAAAAAAAAAAAGTCAGCCAGGCAGGCAAAATCAGTTAACAGATTTGCCGGGCCTTTAGTTCATAGCCTACCTCTCGGGCACAGTCCTATTAAGTCAGCAAACTGCTGTCCTTGGGCAACTGTGTTTTTCATATCCCATTAATTTGACACAGAGAGTTGTCCCTGGCATTTATTCTCCAGCTTTGGGTTGTCTAGAGGTGTTAGACTACATCTCGTCTTTCTCATTACATGCTCATTGGGGATGATGAAGTTGGTTGACCGATGTATCTAGGCCCGTGATGGCGAACCTATGGCACATGTGGCAGAAGTAGCACGCAGAGCCCTCTCAGTGAGCACGTGTGCTGTCGCCAGCTGCTCTTCTGGTTTCTGGTCTGCACATGCGCGCCAGCCAGCTGGTCTTCGCGGGCGCCAGAGTGCCGGAAAATGCCCCCAAAATGCCCCCCAAACCAGGCTGTTTTTTGGCCCATTTTCAGGCCCAAACAACGGCCTGAAAATGTCCCCCCAAATGGCCAAAAAACAGGGATGTGTGCACTGGCCAGCTGCTCTTTGGTTTTTCTGGCGCTCTGGCATGCGCACATACGCACACAGGCACATCCATTCCGGTTTGGGGCACTCGGTGCCGAAAAGGTTCGCCATCACTGACCTAAGCCATTGCATTACCAATTTGGCAACTTTTAAGACGTATGGACTTCTGCTCTCAAAATTCCTCAGCCAGCACCCTGAAGTCCATACAACTTAAAGTTGCCAAATTTGGAATCTACAGATATTGCAGTTAAGGAAAGCTATGAACTTATTACATTGGCTGTGGTGAGCTAACTAACCCTTCTGTTACCATTATTCTTATCTCCCATTTTAACAGCTATTTTTAAATGCTAACAATAAGGTGGCAGACAAGAATGAGAAAGACCATGCCAACAAATTGCTGGCAGAAATGAATCAGGAACAGGTATCTCCTGCAGGTTCCATTCTGTTCTTAGCTGGTCAAGTGGTTGACCGAACCACGCAAGTGGTTACGCACGGTTTCCTGGACTTCACTTTGAATACGCTTCCTTGAAAGAACTAGATGAGTTTTGACTTACTCCCGTGCAATATTCACACAAAATTGATCATTCTAGTCAACCCCAAACCCAGGTGTTAAATCTAAATTCCACTGTGCTTCGAGATAGGTGGTATCTAATCCATATAATACTCCGTGCCTTTATTCTAAAACTGAGAAAAGTGAAGTCCAAGAATGGAATTCAAATTTGAAAACAATCAACCGGGTGATTCTTGTTTCTATTATTTTTTAAGCTGTCCCTCCTTTCTTGATTCTCTCCCTCCACTCTTTTCATCTGTTTGTCTGGTGTAACAAGCTGTGGGGCTTTCTGGAATCTCTGGAATTTGATTGGAAATCTTGATTCTGTTGCCAAAAGATCAGAGTTCATATTTCCACGGACAGTCTGAATCTTTAGAGGGGAGATGTAATTAGTGGATTTGTTTTTTTAATGTTTCTTTTCTTATTATGAAGAACTGAACGTCAGTTCTATTATTATTATTTTTTTGCTTCTTTAATAAAAGATATTAGAGGCCTTAATATAAAAAGTTAAAAGTTAGTGTAAACAACAGCTGTGGAACTCCAATTCTTTTAAATGTAATAATAATCAAGCATAATAAATTATTGCATACAAGTTAATTCTAATCTACATATATATAAAACAGAGTGTGGCTGGCTGGCTGGCTGGCTGGCTGGCGGGCGGGCATGGAGCCATAGAGATACTAATCTACAGCTTACAGACGTGTCCCAGACCTTCCCCCTCAGAGGCTTCTCCAGGTCTAGGCCTCGGCCAGGATGATACATGAGGTGAGGGCTGAGCAGGGAAGGAGGAGGTCTAGGCTGGGATGAGGTGAGGCCTTTTCAAACCTTAGGGAGGCAGCTGGTCCAGGATGACTATACCCGGGCAAAGCCGGGTAATCAGCTATACATTATAAATACTGCATTGCAGATAAATAAAGACTATTTCATTTATTGTTCAGGCCCACAAATTAACCAACTGATTTGAATGACAATATAGAAATACATTTTAAACAGTAAAACTGTCTACTGATAAGATGAAAAAATCAAAAGATTTATCGTTCTTTTGAAAGGAAAATATTGTGATACCTCTTGTGAGGCATGGGCTGTGAAGTCAAGATATAATTTAAGTAAGGAATTAACTTATGCACACTTTAATACTACCCCAACTATCCACTAAGACCAAACTGTTTGTCACCAACGTGTGTGACAAAATTTGCTTGATAAAAAGCTCCAAAGATTTTCCTTCTTCATACCACCCTTTTGAAGTTGTCCATTTAAAACATGAGATTGTCTATTTAAATCTAGGATTCAAATTTTTTAACTACCGGTTCTGTGGGTGTGGTTTAGTGGGCGTGGCTATGCTGTTAGCCAATCAGAGGTGGTATTTGCTGGTGTCGGCCAATCAGAGGTGGTATTTGCTGGTTCTCTGAATCAGTCAAAATTATCGCTACCGGTTCTCCGGAACCTGTCAGAACCAGCTGAATACCACCTCTGATTTAAACCATGAGGAAAAGCTGCCCGTCAGACTGTCTTAAATGAGCATGTGTGAAGGGTTCTCTTCTCCTTGAAATGGCTTCCCTTCTCTTGTGTCTTCTTGCTTATAGGTTGCGGTGTCATAAAATCCAATTCTTTTTCTGGGTTGATGATTGGGAAGCATGCCAGGGAACATTTTTCTTCGTTGCGGCACAAGAGGGGTGGGGTGTGCCCATTGGAGTGTCAAATTTGTCCTCATGTGCCTCATACTTTGTATCTTTTTTTTGGTTTTGTTTTTAGGTATTCCAGGGGCGGCTGGACCGTTTGGCAGTGTCAGCTATTCAGGCGCTCACAGCGGTGATGCACAGCTCTCCAGCTGCAAAGGTCAGCATGGCTTCCTCAGAGCCGTTGGAATTCTTGTCTTTGGATAGCTCTTTTGTTGTACCTGCTGAAAGGATAAGGAGTAACCGTAGTGTACATAATAGCTCGAAGCAAAACACAGAAAGCGCATCCAAGCAAATGCCAGTTACAGCGAGGCCATGCTACGTGGGCAGATCTCACCATTAAGCAAAACGAAGGGGGGACTACATTGGATGGCGGGTGTGGTAATTTTTAATTTATGCAGAAGTATTTTAAGAAACCCAGCCTCTCAAGAAAAAAGATCTAGGTTATAACTTTTCATCTTAATAGAATAGTACAGTGGAACCTTGCTTCATGACCACAGTTGGTTCCATAACTTTGGTTCTGAGTTGGTTGTGAACCGAAACACATTTTCCCATTGGGTTGTATGGAAATATGATTGATCCGTTCCAGACCCCTGTGAACTCTATTGTTTTTTCAAGATTTTGAAGCACACAAATACAGGACTGTAGTTTTATTTATGCCACAGAATGCACAGCGTAACAGTAAAATCCTTTAATACAAACCCTGAGAAAGCCCTGAACAATCGAGAAAACTGTTCAGTCGCTCGATTCTGAGCGTGAGAGAGGTTGCTATTTTGCGGGAGAGTCCGCCTCCGGGATGGAAGGACGCTCTCCTTCCGGTGTTTTCTCTCCTGAGAATTCTTCGTCCTCAGGAAGTTTGGTTGTGAACCGAGGATTTGTTTGTGAACCGAGTCAAACCTTTAGCTGATCTTTTTGGCTGTGAACCAAATTGGTTGGGAACTGAAGTGTTTGTGAACTGAGGTTCCGCTGTACGAGACTGAAGTTACTTACTTCTTCCTATGGAATTCTTATAAAAATGTTAGTCCTGTTTGTTTCCTCACTGAGCAGAGAGTCTTGAAAACCCCGAAAATGGGGCATGCAGAGGTGGCAATAGGCAATGGCAATCCTTGCAGCCTGAAACAGCTGATGGTCGGGAGTTCGATCCAAGGGACAATCAGCTGCTTGTGCTATTCAGACTATGCTGAAGCTGAAACAGACTGTTTGCTGTTTGCTGCAAGGAGACCAATTGCTGGGAGGCAGAGGCTGGCAGGTGGGGGTCGGTGGGTAGGTGGGGCTTTGGCAACAGTCACTGTGTAAGACACGACATTTCCACCCACTTTTGGGGGTGGAAAAAGTGCATCTTATACTCAGAAAAATATGGTATACTAGAATTCCCTTAAAATTATGACAGGCTGACAAAATGAAAATGCACATATGGGAGCACATGTATAAAGTATGCATGCTTATACTAGTGGAATTTGAATTGATCCTTATGTCAGCTTTAGATGCCATTTTTCTTAAAAGCTGTAGACATAACAACATTCTTCTTCTGAGTTAAGGCCATGCCATCCTGCACCTGGGATAGGAGTGGTTGAAGGAATTTCTCCAGTTGGGATGGCCATTGATTGGACCATGTGATGGACTGATGGGTGCAGGGGATGATGGGTTTTGGATTTTCAACTATGAAAGGGAAACCTGGAAATCTCAGATTTGGGTTTTCCCAGATGTGCCAACATGGCTTCTCTAAATAAATTCTTAGTTGGATGAACTTTGTCTCTGAATGCTGAATGGAGATGGGGAAGTTTCTTTGGAATGCTGACACCTTATACATCTTTATTATTTGTTATGATAAGTATTGTCTTTCTTAGCTGTATGCTGCTAATATATACTGGTGATTTCACTCTTTAGGAAGTGTTCAAGGAACGAATTGGTTATGCCCATATATTTGAAGTTCTAAAATCTATGGGTCAGCCTTCACAAGAACTACTTGAAGAACTTCTGAATATGGTGTGGTATTTTTCCTTTTTTGAATATAATCTATATATATAAAACAGAAGTCTGGTGAGGCGTGTGTGTCTGACTATGTGCTCTATATGCTCCTACTTGGAGCAATCAATCTCACCCAAATTTGGCACATACATACTTGGTGTTGCAAGATCAGCACTGGCAGGGTCACAAAAGGGGTCTTTCCCCCCCCCCCAAAAGGGGGGCTTTCACTGCCCCATGGACATTTCACTGACAAGCTGTACTGCACGTGTGCAGAGGGTTACCAGGCAAAACATGCAAATAGGAGACTCTCCAGCCAATAGAGGCAAGGCATGCAAATCGGGTTAAGAATGCTGGGAATTGTAGGCTGCAGCATTGTCATCAATACCCAAGCGAAGCTGGGTTATCATCAGCTAATTTCAAATACAATACTTATGTTAAATTATTGCAGACAAAACAACAGAGAATTTTCTGCCTCTTTAAAGATTAACAAAATTTAGTTTTTATACTTCCAAATTATGTTGACAGCTTGCTTGAGATATAACCTACAGTTTGCATACGCACACATAGAGGAATAAATTAAAATGAGAACGTTAGTTTGTTTTGATAACTCATAATGCATACAAGATAGAAACAAGACTTGGTTGTGTCTCTTATCTTAGTTACAGTTTGGATTTGCATAAGAATGTCCCTTTATTGCTATTTAATTCCAGTTCTTTTTTTTCCCCCTGTTTGATGGCTTTTACGAATTCGTAAAAGTATGTACTTATATGTAAACATAATGTACTTTTATGTGCATAGGCATGTCTAAGAGTTCTGCTCATTCAGGGCTCTTGTTAACAGTTAAATATTCCACATTATCTAAACCTCTCTTACTTTATTGCAGCAGATAAAAAAATTAAGTGTATCATTTTAAAGGCTTACCTATCAGTACGCTCTGTAGAGAGTTAGACAACCCAATCATAGAGAGTTCAGCAAAAATTATTGCCGGAGAAAAATCGGTATACAGTGGAACCTCCGGTTGCAAATGCAGTCAGTTCCGGGATTGTGTTCGCGACCTGAATTGGTCACATCCCGAAGCGACGCTATTTGCGCATGTGCAGGCAATTCTGCACATGCACAGACGTGAAAACGGCACGGAAAGGAAGCTTTCCACGCCGTTTTTTGTTCGCCAGCCGAGTTTTGGATCCACAATATTCCTTAATGCATTCTGTCTTAAAAAAGGTTGTCGTTAAGCAGAGTTCCTACGTAGGTCGAGTGCTTGTAGTAATTGTTCATTTGCTTTCCACCAAGGCCGTCGAAGGGGACCATGCCTCTGTTGGGATGTTGGGCATCAGTAATGTTCAGCCTTTATTGTTGCTAATCCAGTGGCTTCCCGAGCTGGAGTTGCACGATCTCCAAGTCTTCATTTCCAATTTGCTGAAGCGGATCTGCTGCATCAACAGGCAGAGCCGTGCGGTTTGTGTCAACACGAACATGGTCATGCGTATCATCGAAACGCTCAACAAGCACCCACAGCTCCACGGAGCTTGTGCCGAGAACCTGATTGCTCTCTTGGGCTCTTTGGGGAGCTTGTCAATGAGCTCCGAAGAACTGCATAAGCTGATTCAGCTGCTAAGGACCGAAGACTCCAAGGTGGCTCATCCGTACGTCGTTCCTGCGATGCGTGCGATTCTTACGATGGCTCGGAAGCAAAGCTTGGACAACGCCTTGCAGTATTTTGACTTGTCCCATAGTATGGCAGGCATCGCAGTGCCGGCTATCCACAAGTGGCCAGGTTCTGCATTTGCTTTCAATGCGTGGCTTTGCCTGGATCAACACCAGATGATTCCAGATGCTAACAGCAAGAGTGGCAAGAGGAAACAACTTTACAGGTATGGCTTCCAGGATGGACAGGTGAAGGACCAGCCTAAGTTCAGGGACATTTCCTAGGTGGCCTAAATGATGAGTATATATTTTTGGTCTTACTGATTTTCTATGTGTATCCTATACTGCATTGTCCTAATGCAGCAGTTCTCTACCTGTGGGTCATGACCCCTTTAGGGGTCGAACGACCCTTTTACAGGGGTTGCCTAAGACCATTGGAAAACACATATTCGTGCCAACCCCATCATATACACCCCGTACAAATACACTTGGGGGTCACCACAATGTGATGGGTATTAAAGGGTCGTGGCATTAGGAAGGTTGAGAACCACTGTCCTAATCAAATACAGTGGTACCTCGGTTCACTACCACAATTGGTTCCATAACTTTGGTTGTGAACCGAAACAAATTTTCCCATTGGGTTGTATGGAAATACAACCGATCTGTTCCAGACTCCTATGAACTCTATTGTTTTTTAAAGATTTTGAAGCACACCAATAGTTAAATATGCCACAGAAGGCACCCCAACAACAACAGCCTGCTCCTCCCAACAGCTGACTGGCGCTGATTGACAAGCAGCTGGAGCACCCACAGCTGACTGGCGCTAAGAAGAAGCTGCTGGAACAGGAGGATGCTGGCTGTGGTTATTTTACAAACAAAATGGCATGGAAGGGGAAATTGCCGCGGCTGTGTTTGGTTGCAGACTGAGAATTTTTTTGCAAACCGAGTCAAACATTTAGCAGATTTTTTGCTTGCGAACCGATTTGGTTGTGAACAGAAGCGTTCGTGACCTGAGGTTCCGCTGTATTTGTTTCTAACTTTGTGGGTGAATGTCTATCCACATTTTGCCTCTGGTGCTGCTGGTGTTCTGCCTTCAGCTCCCGAGGAATCTGGTTCTTTAGAACTTGCCTGCCCCAAAAATTGAATTCTCAGGTTCAAAAAAGGTTCCACTCCTGATGTGAATTAGTCAGTCTTTCTGCTGTACCAAAGATCCAGGGTGGGACTGGAAAGTATGTGTGTATGCGTACATTAATAGGTTTTGTGTGGGTGTAGTTCACAACATTCCATGTCTTAAATCCTGTTTTTTTTCTCTGTAGCTTTTTTACAGCTAGTGGGATGGGATTTGAAGCCTTCATTACATGTTCTGGAATGCTAGTAGTTGCTGTATGTACAAAGAAGGAGTATGCTACTGTGATGCTATCAGACCATTGCTTCTATGATTCTCTTTGGGTAAGAGCAGATACTTTGAGTTTGGGCAATGATTGAGTATCCTTGGTGGAAAAGAAGAACATCAATTAGTTCCTTGTAACCGTTCCATAGAGTGATGCAGTGGCTCAGTGGCTAAGACACTGAGCTTGTCAGTCAGAAAGGTCAGCAGTTCAGCGGTTCAAATCCCAAATGCCGCATAATGGAAGTGAGCTCCCGTCACTTGTCCCAGCTTCCGCCAACCTAGGAGTTTGAAAGCATGTCAAAATGCAAGTAGAAAAATAGGAACCACTTTTGGTAGGAAGGTAACAGAGTTCCATGCGCCTTTGGCACTTAGTCATGCTGACCACATGACCACAGAGACATCTTTGGACACCGCTGGCTCTTCGGCTTGGAAACAGAGATGAGCACCGCCCCCTAGAGTCGGGAACAACTAGCACATATGTGCGAGGGGAACCTTTAAAAGTTCCATAGAAATGATGGTGATTCTTTGCTTAAATAATTTTTTCAACAGCACAATATATGCGTTGTTCACATGCCTGGGAAAAGGCCCTTTGGCCAGAGTCTTGTCTATATTTATGTAAATGGACAGCAGAAAGTCTCGGCACCACTTAGATTTCCGGCCCTGAATGAAGTAAGTCTCTTCTCTGTTATTACTTGTATTTCTCCTTTTCTTTAGAGGCCTTTGCTGAAGTATCTCCAACAAATATATAGTGGAACCTCAGTTCACGACCACAGTTGGTTCCATAACTTTGGTTGTGAATCGAGTTGGTTTTCAACCGAAACAAGTTTTCCCATTGGGTTGTATGGAAATACGATCGGTCTGTTCCAGACCCCGATGAACTCTATGGTTTTTTAAAGATTTTGAAGCACACAAATACAGGACAGTAGTTAAATATGCCACGGAATGCACAGTGTAAAAGTAAAATCCTTTAATGCAAACACTGAGAAAACCACAAACAACCGAGAAAACGGTTCCGTCGTTCGATTCTGAGCGGGAGAGAGGTTGCTGTTTTGTAGGAGAGTCCACCTCCGCGACGGAAGGACGCTCTCCTTCCGGTATTTTCTCTCTTGAGATTTCCTCGTCCTCAGGAAGTTTGGTTGCGCACCAAGGATTTGTTTGTGAACCGAGTCGAACATTTAGCTGATTTTTTGGTTGTGAGCCACATTGGTTGTGAACCAAACCATTTTTGAACTGAGGCTCCACTGTACATCTCTCTACACTTGCCCCATAGGCTTTGCCCAGCTAAAAAAATGAGCTAATTTGACATGTGCATGTCACCTCAAAGTAGGATGACCTCCTACAGTCATGATGGCCAACTTATGGCATGCCTGCCAGAGGTGGCATGCAGAGCCCTCTCTGTGGGCATGCAAGCTGTTGTCCCAGTTCAGCTGAGCCATGCACACGCACATGGGCCTTCCGCCAGCCAGCTGGTCTTCAGGACTCTGCCACGCATGGAGGTGATGCGGGGCGCATGTAGGGGGAGGGGTGCATGTGCGGGGATGCACATGCCTACATGGGGCAGGGCCCATGCATGGACACATGCATGCGTATGGGACAAGGGGCAAGCACGGGGCGGGGTGCATGCGCAAGGGACATGTACAATTTGCATTTTGGGGATGCACACGATGCCAAAAAGGTTAGCCATCACTGGTATATAGGCTAAGCTTTTCTTCTTTTTTTTAAATTATTGACCAATGTATATCTTGACATTAGCAGCAACCTATCCAAACATCTCTTCTAGACACTGAGCCAAGTTTCTTAACTTTTTCTCTAGAATTCTTGATAGACATTTATTTGGGGGTATACAACTCATGTTTATGGTTTTTTTTTAATTCCAATTTATATGCTGCCCTTTTCCGGAGACTCAGGGCGGCTTACAATCTTTAGAAGCACAAGTCAATGTGCTTAGCAATAGCCTTCATTCCTTGTATATGCTTGCTTATTAGCGGCATTTTTACAAGGTCAGCTTATTGCCCCCAACATTCTGGGTCCTCAATTTACCTACCTCAGAAGGATGGAAGGCTGAGTCAACCTTGAACCTGGTGAGATTTGGACTCGCCTTAATTACAGGCAGCTGGCAGCTAAGTGCTTAACAGCACTTGGCCCGCTGCACCACTGAGGCTCTTCACGTTGGGCAATATTTCACTCCATGATCAGTTCTTCATTTCTTCTGTGACCTATTTCCATATTTCCATATTAATGAGAAACTAACAAACAAAAAAAATCTCATTTTCCAAATAAAATGACCCAAAATTTAAATTTAGCACATATGTAATATGGCAAAAGGAAGCTTGCAACCAAAACAGCTGTTTATAAACACTGCCAGAAGAAAACACATGGGATCAAACAGCTGTTCTGGGTTGAAATGAAATACATTATACTAGTGTTTTGTAAAAATAATTGGGACAGTTTGTCTGTAACTATAATGAATTCTTTGCTTCCCCATCCACTTCATGTGCAGTGTTTACGTCAAGCAGGTCCTAATAAAGAATAAAAGTATAAAGGTTAAAAACTGATGAGACTTTACAATAAATGAGCATATTTATCAGAGTGAAGGTATCATATGTAGCATAAAATTAGGGAAAAATTGATTTCTAAAGTAGTGAAAATATCAATCGATCCATCCATCATATTTATATAGCTCTCACAAATTGTGTCTCTGGGTAGCATACAATTTTTTTAAAAAACCCCATAAAATGAACAAATTAAAAACATTCCAGAATTTAAAGACATCAATATTATTAAAAGACTAGTAGAGGGCATATTCAGTATGGCTGACATTGTAGCCACCTCACTAGTTCACCGTTCCTTGAGAATACCAAACCTGTTGACACAACTGTGTTTTGAGGGACATCAGAATGGGGCAAGTCTCACCTCAGGAGGAACGATGACCCACAGAGTGGGTGCCATGGCCGCAAAGACTGGTGTGTTTTGGGACCTGCCAGATGGAACTCCTTAACCAGTGGTGGGATTCAAATTTTTTTATTATCAGTTTTGTGGGCATGGCTTAGTGGGCATGGCTATGCTATCGGCCAATCAGATGTGGTATTTGCCAGTTCTCCGAACCAGTCAAAATTATCACTACCGGTTCTCCAGAACCTGTTGGAACCAGCTGAATACCACCTCTCTCGTTAACAAAGAAGGACTTAAAATGTCAAAGATAATTTAAAGAAGCACCTTAAAACTACAGCTATCTCCCAATCAAGGGCAGGCATATTGTGGCTCCTAGAATCCATTTTTAGGTACACTGGAACCTTGGTTCACAACCACAATTCGTTCCATAACTTTGATTGTGAACTGAAACAAATTTTCCCATTGGGTTGTATGGAATTACGATTGATCTGTTCCAGAACCTTATGAACTCTATTGTTTTTTTAAGATTTTGAAGCACACAAATAGTTAAACATGCCCCAGAATGCACCCGAACAGTAACAGTATCAGCCTGCTCCTCCCACCCGCAGCTGACTGGTGCTGATTGACAAGCAGCCGGGGCACCCACAGCTGACTGGAGCTGATGAAGAAGAAGCGGCTGGAACAGGAGGGAGGGGAGGATGCTGGCTGTGGCTGTTTTATAAATAAAATGGCACGGAAGGGAAAATCACCGCAGCTGTGTTGGGTTGCAAACCGAGGATTTGTTCGTGAACCGAGTCAAACATTTTGCAGAATTTTGGGTTGTGAACCGATGCATTCGTGAACCGAGGTTCCACTGTACCTGAAACTCTGTAGCCCATATATATGTGTGCTTATACAGACCACCCTCCTGCCAGTGAGGCAAAAAGACTCTGGGTGCATGCATACGTTATCTTTTTTAAAACTCATTCTCTAGATTATATTGGCCACTTTAAATGTGAATGCATCCAGTTTGATTTTAATTGTTCATCTCTTTTTTTTTTTTCCCACTGGGGAAAAAATTCTCTAGCCGTTTACTTCTTGTTGCATTGGTTCAGCTGGTCAGAGAACAACACTTCCTCCACCATCGCAAATCCCGGACCCACCTTTTTCATCCCCTGTTATACCCCCCCGGACCTCATTTGGGGGCATCCTTGGGCCAGGCAGCTGGAGTGGCCTGCTGGGGAAATCCGAACTCATCACCAAGCTGATTTCTGCAGGAACTCAAGATAGTGAGTGGGGTTGCCCTACTTCTTTGGAAGGCCAGCTTGGCTCTGTTATTATATTCCATGAAGCCTTACAGCTCTCTCACATCAAAGCCTTATATTTGACAGGTGAGCAATTTTGTTGGGAGATTACTTCTTCCCTGATTCTGTGAGTCAAAAAGTTATTTATATCCTTGTTTCTCTGATCTGACCATTGCTTTTCATAACTATCTATATCTATAAAAGAGAACTGTTCAGTGTTGGTGTTTGTGGCTATGTCCTGAATAAGGTCTTTCACCCGTGCACCAGAATGGCCAAAACTTCACAGGCACCTACGTTGAACTCCGGAGATGAGCACTGGGGGGGTCAGGAATGCAGTTGACAAGTCTTTGTCCGTGAAAAAGGGAGCCAAAGTGGACACCCCCATGGACATTTCACTGGCAAGCTGTACTGACCGTGTGCAGAGGGTTACCAGGCAAGGCATGCAAATCGGAGGCTTTCCAGCCAGTAGAGGCAAGACATGCAAATCAGGCAAAGAATGCTGGGAATTTTAGGCTGCATTGTCATAACTACCTGGGTGAAGCCAGATTATCAGCTAGTTTCGTATATAGTTGGGTTGGGGTTTTGTTTTTGCCTCTTATGAAAAAACAGCTTGTCTTGATTTCTCCATCCTGTGTTGTGTTCTGCTTTCTCACTACTTTACAAACTTAACCACCCACACAATGCAATGCATATGTTCTAGTGTTCATTATTTATAATCCTCCTCCTATTTCTTATTAAAAGGAATCCTGGATAATCCTACCGACCGTGTCTGGCTCACATCTGTGACAGTATTGGGCCTAAACATTCAGAAAGCTTGCAGAGGGTATTCACGTCTTGTAGGCTGAAATGAATTGCATGTTGGATTGTGGAGCATCAAGACTGCACTAATTCTGTTTTATTCCAAAAATAAGTGAAAAGTAGTGAGGAAGTCCCCCCCTGCTTTCTCAAGGGATGTTTTTAATTTTTCTTTTGGAAGATTAAAATGAGTGATTTGCTAAAAGTATCACATGCTTATCCACTGCTTTTCTCTGTTCGACTGAAAACGATGGGAGTTCGGAACAGCTGCAGAATTCCAGGTTAAGAAATGTTAAAACTAAACAGCATGTAACTTGTCTTTTAAGATAAGTATGTCCTTAGAAAGAAGTGAAATTCCCCATTTGGGTTAGAAAACAAATTTGAAACATTACCTGCAAATTCTCTCACCTTTCTGTTGCTTCAGTGAATTGGTCTGCTGCTTTTAATGTGGAGAAAGAGTTTCAAACTTCATTTATTTGAAACGAGGGAGAATACAGTTAAAAATGTGACCATAAACATCAAGTTCAATGTCTGTTTTCTCTTATGTTGAAGGTCCAAATTGTTTAACTCCTTGGAAGTCCCAAGAATCTGAACTGGTGGATTTGCCTAGCAAAATACTTCTTCATTATGCTCCCAAGGTAGTATTAAACATATTTTTCATCTACCTGGTAAAAGTGATTTAGCATTAGAAGTTGAGAATCTGGAGGAAGGTCATTTAACCACCAGTGAATTGCCCTGCTAACAAAGCAAAACGTTCTCTATTCTGAAACAGAATGCCAGTTGCTAAGAATGAATGAAGGTCTTAGCAACTTTTTAAACAGGGGGCTGATTCACGGTCCTTCAGTCTGTTGGGGGGCGGGACCGGATGTGTGGGTGTGGCTAGGTGGCCATGTGACTGGGTGGGTGTGGCTAGGTGGCCATGTGACTAGGTGGGCGTGGGTAGGTGGCCATGTGACTGGGTGGGTGTGGCCAATTTAGCAGTCCATTAAACAATACACTTTGTTTTGTTCCTGGTGGTGTGTGTGTTTTATTTACTTTTGTTTGCCTGTTGCTCTTTTGATTGACTTTTCTTTTTATTAGATGGTTTTTTTCAGTTGTTTAGGGGTCTCGTGGTTTACTTCAGGAAACTCCAACTTTCCTACTTGGTGGCATTTTAAATGCTTTCGAATTTTCAAATGCTTTCAAATACTTAAAAATTTAAGCCTATCCATCTGCTACAAAAATATGGCGAAAAGCTTCATGCAGATCATCTACTGCCGTATATTTTTCAGACCTGTTGCTTTTACATATAATGCACACAATGAAGACTGCCTTTTAGGCATTAAAAACAAAGGCAGTCTTCAAAAGGAGCCGTAGACGCTGGAAATGGGGTGGAGATTGCTTAACATTTTTCCTAGCAGATTTGAAGCCAGTCAGTCAGTTTGGGATTGAGCGTAACTAGGCCGTGAATCTGTATTCCCTCTTTACTGGGATAAGTATTTACCTAGCAACCACAGGTGTGTAACTGTCTGGCAAATGTATACTGTAGTTGCTGAATTAGGAGCAAATCCTTTCTTTCTTTCTTTCTTTCTTTCTTTCTTTCTTTCTTTCTTTCTTTCTTTCTTTCTTTCTTTCTTTCTTTCT
>JANHFR010001841.1:107939-119542 GCA_032468015.1 Mimophis mahfalensis | reverse complement strand
ATTCCTAAGCTAACATGACTGGAAGAGGAATTCTGGGAGTTGAAGTCCACAAGTCATAAAAGAGCCAAGTTTGCCTATCCCTGGGTTAGACTATAAAAGGATGAACAACTGCCCTAGAGGGCCTCACTGAAATATCTCTATATAGAAACATCTCCTGCTGCTCGTGTATGCTCTGCATCTATTTTTCCTGCATCTACATTTCCTTTCTGTAAGCTTGGCCAACTTGTAGCTTCTCTAGTTAGGGACAGCTAATCATGGAGAAAATCTCTCTATATGGTCAATAATAATCATAACTGATTTGACGGCATGTAATCAAATGGATGTTCAAAACAGAATTGATTTTTCAAATATTAGAAAGCTCTTTAAACCAGTGGAAAGGCTAGCATTTAGTTTTATAAATGACTTTTTAAATATTGTGGTAATTAACAAATTCATGGAATGCCTTTCAGTTGAACTCTAGCATTATATACAGCACAGAAAAATAACTATATTTTTTAACTGTGACATATTGTCTGAAGTTTTAATGTTCACTGCCCTGCAGTCTAATCTGGGTTGTGCAGTATATGTCCCAAACAAGCAAATGTGATGTTTTATCTTAGCATTGCTCTTTTCTTCCAATTCCTTCAAAAGCTGTGTTTATACTGCTTTTCCAGATGTACTTATTTTAGGGCTAATATCATTTTTTTCTGGGGCTGAAATTACATATCTGACAATGGCAGAAGAATGCTTATTTTCAGGTTCTTCAGCCTTGAAATTGCTTTCACTGATACGCCTCAACATATACAATTTGGTGCTTTTCGTTTTTAGGTGACATTTCCCTGTTTCCATTAATATCACTGGAGGAGGAAAAAAAGAATTAAATGATATTAAACTTGATAGAAAACTTTCCAATAAAAATCTTAATCTCCGTTTCGTGGAAGTATGTACCACTGATCACACGAGACCTATCTGAGAATAGCAACATATTGAATTTATTCATTCTGGTACTTAATGAAAATGTCTTTATTTTTGTGTGCATTCAAAATGTCTGACTAGGCCCTGGCCACACCACACTCACAAACAGGAGACAGCCTGTGTGCTGCCAGGCAGATCTCAACCTCCCTGGGTGCTCCTGTGATGTGTCAATCATCATTAGTATGGAAGAGTATAAATATACAAGGCTCCACTCCAAGCCTCGTGATGGCATTGTAACAGCAATGGAGCTTCACTGCTCTAATGCTCTCTTACTTTCTTTTTCGTTCTTGTAAGACTGACTACCTCATGGTTAATGTATATAGCTTATAAATAAACCTGCCTTCTTCTGAACAATGCTTGCTTCAGCCTCCTAACGTCATCTCCGTTATGACCCATCAATCTACAATTAGTTGTAAGATTTCCTATTTTATTGTTTTAAAAGTGAACAGAGTAAACACTGCTCTGCAATAATTTAATAAAACATTTCAGGGAGTATAATAAAACCTGTGACAAGGATTGAGACCCTAATCCATGTCACCCTCTTAAACTTCTCAGATGCTGTCAGGTTTGTGCAGAATTTTAAAAAAGTACATTTTCAAGACTCAGTAGGTAGAAAGCCTGGTAACCATCACATTATTGCTATTTTGCAGAAAAATTCAATTTTTTTTACTACCGGTTCTGTGGGTGTGGCTTAGCGGGCATGGCTATACTGCCAGCCAATCAGAGGTGGTAGTTGCCAGTTCTCCGAACCAGTCAAAATTATCATTACCGGTTCTCTGGTAGCTGAATACCACCTTTGAATATAACCCCATCAAACCTCTGCTGTGACTTTGTCAGAAAATCTGTCCTGCCACTCCACAGTTTTTCCAGTTTAATGGAAGAACCCCAAGTCAGAAATCTTTGGAGTTCTTTCATTTGGCTCTGTAAAATGTTTAGGGTAGCTTTTCCATCCTTCATTGCTATTCTTCGCAGAGTGTAAGCCTTAATTTATTGTGCTGTTGGAGAGCAAGAAAACTTTTGTCAATGTTTGTACTCAGATTTATGGAGCAGAAAGTACATACTTTCCCTTTCTATTTATAGTCCTTTTAATGCAAGTTTTTCCCTTCCGATTTTCTAGTTTCTTTCTTGTCTTGAGGATAGCCATGCTATATAAACAAGAATAAGACATTTAAAGGCTGTGCAAGCCTCTTAATTTTTGCATTTCTATTTATCCTTTTTATATTTTTTTCCAGCTTTATATTTTATTTTTTTCCAACTAAATTCTCTGAAGTTTTGAAAACTTTCTTTTGAACTTACATTAACCCTAACATTTTTATGTTCAAAAACAATTTTGTTCTCATTATTCAGCTAGTCTCCTCATAAAGTATGTGATAATCCAAATCCTAAATCTCACAAAAACCTGTTTGTTATTTTATTATTTATTTTTATTTATTTATTAGTTTAATTTATATACCGCCCTATTCCCTGAGGACTCAGGGGGGTTTACAAGGCCTTAAAACACATATTACAAAAATTAAAATAAGATTAAATCAAAACAAGCCCTCACACACAAACTAAAACAACCCCTCAATCCAGACCGGCTGACGTAAAAAGCAGAGTCTTCAAGTCTTTGTGGAAGGTACGAAGGTCAGGAGCAGTCCGCAGTTCATCCGGCAGTTGGTTGCACAGGGTGGGTGCCCCAACCCAAAAAGCCCTGCCCCTAGGAGCCACCCGCCGACATTCCATCACCGGCGGCACCCGAACTGGGACGGTGGGAAGATGACTGCGGCAGGTTAATGTTTCAACAAACTAGATTGAGTTTTGAGGTATTGCTCCATTTAGTTTCTAGTTGTGTCATTGTGTAGCTTTCCCCATTTCTCTTTCTTCTCCCATAAACACATATTTGTTCAATAAAGGTTTCTTTCATTTTTGTCTCTATAATCTGCTCTCCCAACTATATTTCGTTGCTAATGTACACTTCATGACATTTTCCCCACATTTTAACATTTTCGTTCTGCCTGGTCTCATCTCCATTACTGTAATTCCTTTAGATGCTGCCAGTTGTCCTTGTTTCCTCTTCGACAATAGAATTTCTACATTTTTCGTTAGTCTGTTTTGAGGATAATCACAACATTAAGCTTCTTTTTTTTATCTCATATACTTTTTTTCTGACAGCCAACATTTTTATTACTGCATGATGACTCAGTTCAGTTGGGTTGGCATTTTGCCATTTCTTGACTGTCATTGCATAACATTTTCTCCTTTACAAGAACATATATCGTTCTTATGTTTTTGGAGTCCCTTATGCATTTCTCCTGGCTATGTTTTTGCAATTAATATATTGATTCAAGATGCTGTTTCATGGGAATATCTCACTGTTATTGAGATTTATTATTTCGAGGGTATATAAGGATGCCCACAGAGGAGAAGCAGATAATATAACATTCAACCTCTTGCTACTTTAATAAACTATAATTCTTAGAATCCTAGCTTTCATTTTATAAAAAGAGCATACCTTTATTTATTAGTTTTGTATCCCTCCTCTATTATTTTACTAGCTGATAACCTGGCTTTATGACAATGCTGCAGCCTACAATTCACAGCATTCTTTGCCCGATTTGCATGCCTTGCCTCAATTGGCTGGAGAGCCTCCCATTTGCATGCCTTGCCTGGTAACCCTCTGCACATGTTCAGTAGAGTTTGCCAGTGAAATGTCCGTGGGGCAGTGAAATGTCCACTTCGGCCCCCTTTCTGGGGGGGAAAAGACCACTCAAAGGCTTTTGTGACCCCCTCCAGTGCTGATCTTGCAACACCAAGGTATGTATGTGCCAAGTTTGGGCGAGATTGGTTGCTCCATGTAGGAGCGTATAAAGCACATACATACACACGTCTCACCACACTTCAGTTATATATATATAGATAAACTAGCTGATTACCTGGCACTGCCCGGGAATTTTTTTGTCATCTTGTTCCTCCCATTGTTCATCTTCTTCTCCCCTACTCCTCTTCTTCCCCCTCATGCTCTTCATCTTATTCCCCTTCCTCTTCGTGTTCTTCCCCCTACTCCTGTTCCTCCTCCTGATATTATTACTGCTGTTCTCCTTGGTGCTCTTCACATTGTTCCCCTTCCTGTTCTTACTTCTTACCACCTCCTCCTGTTTATCCTCCTCGTATTCTTCCCTGTCCTGTTCTTCTTTCCCCTCCTGCTGTTCCCCTCATCGTCCTCCTTCTCTTCATCATCATCTTCTCCCTCCTTGTCCTCCCCTTCATCGTTGCCCTCCTCTTCTTTCCCCCTCCTCCTCCTCCTCCTCCTCCTCCTCCTCCTCCTCCTCCTCCTCCTCCTCCTCCTCCTCTCATCTTTGTCATGGGTCCCTGGTGGCTGCGACTGCGATCCCAAGCTCACTCGGGCTGCTCACCTGCCAGCTGGGCAGGACAGACATGCAGCTGTCACACACCCCATCTCACCTGGGCAGGTGGTTTCAGGGCAAGCATTAGAACCCCACCTCACAGCCCCCAGCTCTTCCTGGCTGTGTAGTGACATCGGGGTATAAGAGGAGTGTGGGTGAGGCCAGCGAGGCAGGCAGGGCCACATATGGAGCTCCACCGCCTCCTCGGCCAGGCAGTGGTCGGCTGGGCGTGCTGGCTGTCTGGCGAGTTCAGGGCACTGCAGAAGTGTGGATGAGGACTTCCGGGCACGAGAGGGACGGAGCCAGGCAGGCAAGCAGGGCCACATGTGCAGGCTCTGCCACCTCATCTAGGCGGCTGCTGTCTGAGTAGTCCAGACATGCATCTCTCCCACCCCACCCCCATCTCACCTGGTCAGGTGTCCAACCTCATCCTGGCCCCGGTGCTCCCTCCCCCATCAGCAGTCTCCCCCAGACATTCTAACCTCATCTTAGCCCCTGCACTCCCTCCGCCATCTCCAGCCGCCTCCAGCCATTCCAACTGGGTTTGGAGCAGCAGCAATGGTTCAGAGTTTGTTAAGAAGAAGCTCCTCCACCCTAGCCATGCGTTTTCCAGTCCAGGCTGCTTGTGGTGAAAAGCGTGCAATTTGCTGCCACTCCCAGGATTTCCTGAATGAGCACCGGAAGAAACAGAGTCCGGTTGTGAGGGCAGGCTTTTCCAAGGCCAGTCGTAGAGGGAAACAGTGAGTGTGCCTTGCCTTACCTCAAAAAGAGGGCTAGTCACCAGACTGAACTAGGCTCATCCCTAAAGTAATCAAGCATTCTTCTTCACATTTTGTCACCCATAGAGGTCACCCGTAACTGGTGCGCCAGTTATGTCCCTATCTGGACCGAGACACCCTACATACGGTCACTCATGCACTCGTTACCTCCCGTATAGACTACTGCAATGCTTTCTACATGGGGCTGCCCTTGAAGACCACCTGGAGGCTTCAACTGGTGCAAAAGGCAGCTGCGCAGGTTGTGATGGGAGCATCCCGATACTCTCATATTACACCCCTCCTGCGTGAGCTGCATTGGTTGCCGGTTGCCCTCCGGGTGAGATTCAAGGTGCTGGTATTAACCTATAAAGCCCTGCATGGCTTAGGTCTGGGATATTTGCAGGACCGTCTGCTGCCAGGAATGATCTCACATTGCCCGGTGCGCTCCCATAGAGAGGGCCTCCTCAGGGTGCCATCAGTCAGAGAGTGTTGGCTGGTGGCCCCCAGGGGGGAGGGCCTTTTCTGTGGGGGCTCCCACCCTCTGGAATCAACTGCCCTTGGAGCTCCAGGTGGTCCCGGATCTCCGATCTTTCCATCATGACCTTAAAATATGGCTTTTTCAACTGGCTGACTTGGACTGATGGGGGTGGGGGTTTTAATTGTATGTCTGGTTTTAATTGGCTATTATGGGATTTTAGGTTTAATATCTTTTTAAATTTTGTATTTTGTGTTTTTATTGCTGTGAGCCACCCTGAGTCCTTCGGGAGATAGGGCGGCATATAAATCCCTAATTAATTAAATAAAAAACAAACAAACAAACAAACATAGGAAAACAACTTTCCACAAGAGACTACCTAGTCTCTTGGTAGTGTAGCAAAATGGTCATGATGAAGCAGAATTGGAGGAACTGAGATTGTGATGTACATATTTCCTTTCAGTAAATATACTCAGAAATTAGTATTTTTTCATGTGAGGATAACAAAATTTATTCTGTGTGATATAGAAGGCATAGCCTAGAGATAACTTGTAAACTGAATCAACACTTCATTTAAAACATCACAAATAGTTCTTTATTTGGAGGATGAACTTCTAACCAGGTTTTGGTCCACCCCCGAAACAATTGGATCAATGTAGTCACCAGAAGGAACAGAATGTTTTGGGGTTGGCCTGAACATTTTATTCCCATGCACATATCTTGCAAAAAAAAAACACCCTTCTGCAGGCAAACGTTAAGTACAAAGCTGAAAAATAATGCAGGAGACAGACAGAGAGAGACCAGGTGGTGGGGAGAGAGAGAGTCCAAGTTCCTTTGGTAGGAGCTTCTGAAAAGCCTTTTCTCACATTCTACCAAATGTGTTTTTGATAGTGGCCAACTGAATGAAGGTCCTCTTTTGGATTTCTTAAAGCCCTGGGCGGGCTCAGAAAACTCCATTATAACTTATCCTGGGCCTAGGACATGCAGCACTTATATAAAGCATCGACTGGCCACCCCTAGTGAAGATTGCCAAGATGTTTGCGGGACTTTCAGAGATTTGTTGAAAATGTGAAGGTGCCAGAGGTACATATTTCCACCAATGGTGTGTAGGATTATTGTAAGTACCAGAATGGCCTCTGTGGGGTGTAGTTTGCAAGCCTGGGGGATTTCCAGATGACCTCTCAATGTTCCTATGATCTCACCCTTTTCCCATGAGAACCTGTCTTGAGAAACGCTGTTTATGTCATAGTACCACCTGGCCTCCTTACTCTGGTCCCTCATATCTCTGGTTACCAGGACAATGGAGCTACTTTCCCAGACTTGGATGGCACCTCTCTGTATGATGTAATATGTACTGTATAATCAGCTCTTGCCATTGGTTAATACAGTGAGCAGGGAGGAGAGAGCAAAACTCTATACTATACTTTCTGGCTTTTTCATCTGGCCTTTTCGCCTGGCACGCGAGCTCTTGTGATCCCCCCCACACACACACACACAGTCTCCCAAGTTTGGCTTTTTTTCAGCATTTTTTCAGCTCAGGGAATAGCATGCACACAAGGGGGGGGGGTGATAGCACGCACCATCCCCTCCCCCCCACATGTGCGCACGCTATCCCCTGAACTGAAAAAACTCCAAAAGAATGCGGAACAGTTCGATGTTTTTTCAGTGGTTTTCAGTTCAGGGGATAGCACATGTCCACAGGGAGCGGGGGGAGGAATAGGACTATCCCCTCTCCGCCGCTGCATGTGTGTGCGCTATCCTAAGTTTAAAACACCGAACCAGGCCGGTTTGGTGTTTGTGCGCACATGCTGGGGGCAGAGGGTGGTCCCACACACATGCGCATGGATGCTCGCACACGTATGCATGGGGGCGGGACATGCAAGACTGCGTGCAAGAGTGTGCGCTTTCATTTTTGGCATGGGAGGTGAAAAAGGTTCACCATCACTGCCTTAGTGAATGTACATTGTCCCATGCTCACAGGAGTAGAGAGAGGTGGAAGGGGCAGGTGTGATAAAGTAAAGCATGATAATTTTGTCCCTTTCATTTCAGGACCACCTATCATCTTGTAGAAGTGTTGTTTTTTTTTAACATTTCAGAAAAGTGCTCTTCCACAAACTAGCCACAAATCCCATCTGATATATCCTGATAGCTCCTTTTAAATCACCCACATAGAACGCTTGTGCAGAATCAGAACAGGTTTTGACAGATGGCTAAACCCACCAGCTTAGCCATCTGTCAAAACTCTCCTCCTCTCTGTTAACAAAAGTGGATGAGTGGATGTTTTCCTGCTACTGGGTGATTTTTGGTAGGTGGGGAAATGAAGCCAAAGGAAATGGCCAATTACTTTTCTTAAAATGACCCCATTAAAACTTTAAGGAAAAGGCCACTCACAATCCTCACCATTACAGAACCAAACTATTGCCAGATCATATAGCCAGCACAATTTATGCTGGCATATTTTTCTGCTAAAGCTTAAAGCAAGGGTCTTCAAACTTGGCAAATTTAAGACTTGTGGACTTCAATTCCCCAAATTCCTGAGCTAACATGACTGGAGGAGGAACTCTGGGAGTTGAAGTCCACAAGTCTTAAAGCTGTCACATTTGAAGACCGCTGGCTTAAAGCCTGGAGAGCTATAGGCGACCATGGCCATGAGTTTGTTAACAAGGATGAACCTTGTTAGATTTTATGCATTCCCATATTAAACAATAGTGTCTGTATGTTATAGAATGCAGTCAAAATGGCTGACAAGGTTTTAGGCCACACCACACTAACAAGTTGGAGTCAGGGAGTCTGGTGCAAGCCAGACTCCTGACAGTCACAAGACACTCATGTGATGTGTCAATCATAGTTACATAGTTTCCACTATAAATATGGGAGGCAACCATGCCTCATGTTTCTCACACCTTCTCTGCTTATACTACTTTTAGTTTCGTGGTCCATGTAGATATTTGTAAATAAAAGCTACTTTTTGGTTATTCAAGATTGTCTCAGCATCCTGGCTTTGGGCTCCACCTCGATCCATTGACCTGTGATCGTGCACAAGGTTCATCATTTAATTGTTAATAGCACCAGATCCAAGCCTGCGATGCTAGAAAATTAACAACCCTAAATAAAAGCATTACATTTTTAGCTCTAAAAGCAATTGATTATTATTTATGGATTTATGGACTGATTGAGACTTGTATGCTGCCCTTCTCCCGAAGGACTCAGGGCGGCTAACAACAATTAAAAAACAGCTAAATACAAAAGTTAAAAAAAGAATTAAACATCAAACTCAATAAATCTACAGAGTTAACAATAAAACCAGACATACAGTTAAGAACAGTTAAAACCCAAAATCAACCCAGACCAGCTTGCTGAAATAGCCAGGTCTTCAGGTCGCAATGGAAGGAACAAAGGTTGGGGGTTGTCCGGAGCTCGAGGGGTAGTTCATTCCAGAGGGTTGGCACGCCCACAGAGAAGGCTCTACCCCTGGGGGTCACCAGCTGACACTGTCTGGCTGACGGCACCCTGAGGAGGCTCACTCTATGAGCGCGCACTGGGTAATGGGAGGCTGACACTGGCAGAAGGTGTTCCCGCAGCATAGGATTTAGCATAGGGTTTAGCATAGGATGCAACTATGACAGAAAAGCAGTAAACCTATATACACAGCCCACGTAATTATAAGTAGAACTTCTATGGGGTGTGTGGCAGTGGTTTCATAACTGGATGTCTAATTCAGCTATACAGGTGATTAAGAGCTGTGGTGGCGCAGCAGTTAGAATGCAATTCTGCAGGCTAATTCTGCTGGCTGCCAGGAGTTTGATTCTCACTGGCTCAAGATTAACTCAGCCTTCCATCCTTCTGAGGTCAGTAAAATGAGGACCCAGATAGTTGAGTGTTAGATATTTGAATTATTTCGGCGGGAAATCCCGGCCAGCACATTGGCTAATGGACTGGGCTAAACAGTATAAAAGGAGCAGAGTTTTCCCCAGCCGTTTGCTGGGACCTCACTATGTATTAAATAGCTATTGCGTTAAATCACTCTTGGCTTCCCGAGTCCTCATTCCCACGCCTGATCCTCGGATCTAACATTGAGGGCAGTATGCCGACTCTGTAAACCACTTAGAGAAGGCTAATAAAGCACTGTGAAGTAGTATATAAGTGCTATTGCTATTGCTACCTTTGGCATTGCTTCATGCTGGGATTTTAGGGAACCAGAAAATGCACCTCATGGGCAATCTTGCACAACATCTTTAATAGTCTGAATATCAGCACCACAATCGCAACAGGGGGAACCTTTCCATCCCCACCGATATAGAGCATAGGCATTTCTTTCAGTAATCACACCTAATTCTCTTCAATTTCAACCAGACAAAGTGAGGCAGGTCAAAACCAGGTGGTTTGGTAGGGGGATCACTAATGGTCAGGCAACAATAAGTAACTTTGCACCACAGGCATTTTCAAAGTTTATTTATTCATGTCAGAAGCAGAGGTGGTGTTCAGCCAGTTCTGACAGGTTCTGGAGAACCAGAAAATACCACCTCTGATTGGCCGACACTGGCAAATACCACCTCTGATTGGCCAACAGCATAGTCATGCCCAGTAAGCCATGCCCACAGAACTGGTAGTAAAAAAAATTGAATCCCACCACTCGCCAGAAGCATCACAATTAAAATAAGGCATACTATATACCTTAACATTTAAAATACAAAATACAAGATACAAATATGCTCAATATTCAACTGTGGAATAATACCAAAGCCAAGGCTGTTGTTCGTAGGGTGTTAGCAGCCAGTCTATTCAGTACATAGTTGAGGCTTTTCAATTTTGCAGCTGTTTTTTCCAGATGTTGCCAGAACGTTAATGGTCTGTCCAGTGTTATTCCCAAGTACTTCAGAGAGTTATTGCATTCAGTTCCAGATTTTCACCGAAAACTTTGCATACCTCTAGCTGACGTGTAACGTGGCTACATATTCCATGCAATTGATTGAGTGATTAATTGTAATTGTTCATATGCCACCTTCTCAACTAATTCTAAATGACTTTCTTCAGCAGTTTTGGGTTTGTTTGTGTTTTTTTACAAGCGGGTTGAAACCCCATACTGACAATAATAAAAACACGTACACATATGTGCACAAACACATACATACATACACACAGTAGAGCGGGTTGCCCAGTGATAAATGCTGATAAGCCTGCTGTCTCTGAGATTTTAAAATACCCAAAGCTTTCAACCTGCTTCTTTAAATTAGGTCCTCTGCAGAAATTCCATTAGCAAGAAGGAATAGATTAATGGCAAAAACTATTTTAGAGTCCATGAAGAGCCTTAGCTAGGAGGCAATTTATGGAAAAAAATGGACTTGGAAACCAGAAGCTTGGATGTATAGCTGGATATATGAATGACTTATAAAATAAAGAACGTACATAAATTAGGTTAAAAATGGGAGAGGTGTTTTTTTTCATAGTACACTAAATCCACTTCTTGCTTCTTTCAATGCCAGTATAAAGCTTTAGGCATCCATATTATATAAATTAATACAGCGATCCGCTTGTGTTCATTTTTTATACTGAGAGGAAGTACAATTTCAAAATCTTAATGTTTTTTTATTTTTATAAGACATGATAACGCTCAGGAATATGTCAGAACTGTTGAGATCATTTCAATGATCACCCTTTATTCTGCAGGGGGAGGGGGTTACACTATAAACTTGTGCAAATTTTTCATTTATGCACTGTTTTTTTCTACTTATATGGACACGCAAACAGTGTATATCACAATGAAAATAAAGCAGTCCACATATAACTTTAAAAGCAATACAGTTAAAAGCAATCAGAAATTTAATGAATCAGCTTTTGTCCTAAACCTTGGAGAGGTGAACTAAACATTGGGATAGCCTGTTAGGAATGGGTTCATTGCCTAACTTGTTGGGAAGGAAATATATACAGTAGTCCCTCTACTTACAAACTACTAGACATACAAATTTTTCAACTTACAAATGGAAAAAGTGGCCGCATGCTTACAAATTTTTTGACTTACAAATCTAAAAC